>JAPMOB010245665.1:0-32923 GCA_029875015.1 Lepomis gibbosus
GGTGAGAGAATGATATAGACATGGAAGAGTGAGTAAGACAGAGAGAGTAAAGTCTGAGACCTGGACTGACTTTTACACTAACGAACATAAATGGGTGGAGAAACCGCTCTGGTGTACATGGGGGAAAAATTTACTGTCCAAGTCAAGAAACGCAAGTTCAAAGCGGATTCCCAAGCCAAGACAAACCTTTCCCAAGTCACTACCAGCAAGTCCCAAGGGAAGACATTCTCACTTCCAACTTGTCACATATGGACGCTTGGCTAAAACCCTTGGCGTCGCTTTTTAACGCCCTACTCCTTTAGTATTGTTTTTCGACGGTCAAGTTAGCTAATACGAAACATCTGGTTAGATGTTCAAAATAAAAGTACTAAATAAAAGTAGTATGAACTAGACTTTGGGGCTTGTTTCTGTTAAATGAACTGAATGAATTGTGTGGAATATAACCGATCTAAGGATGTGTAGCATGTACATACTCACATATTGATCATAAGTTTAAACTTAATTAATATTTGTATTAACAAACTAAACAGCTTAGAAGCAGTTAAAGCGGCTGACCCAGTGGGGATCAAGAGGTTTTACACATCCAAAGAACTTCTATAAAAACCTGACCAGGTGTTTGGTTGAGACGTGTGTTTAATTGTCAAAATGTGTTCCCATCCAGGCCAGTAAAGGAGGTAGGCGGCTATTAGGAACTCAGACTTTTTGTTCCATACGGGAAATGAACACCGGTATCGTGGTTGAGTCCGGTTTTTGACCCACCATCCAATCCAGCCACCTCCTCACTCTGACTTTTCTGATAAATATCCAACACCTACCTTTTCCCCAGTGGGTTGAACTATGACCCTAAAGGGGCTCCCCAGTGCATTACAAACTGATGCCACTGGGTCTTGACCGTGCATCCATATGCGACAACTTGGGAGTCAGAACGAGTTGCCCAAGTCAATACCAACCAGTATGAAGTTAAGATAGGTAAGTCTCAACCCAAGTTAAACAGAACTTTTTCCAAGTCAAGACGGGTAACTCGTAAGCCAAGTCCCAAGTCAATAAAGTGCCAAGTCAAGATAGCAAAGTCCCAAAGCACGGTGAGTGTTCAACACAAATGTGGAGTTATCTCCTCTACTTGTCATAAAACCAAAACAGACATCCATTGTAGAGATTTGTCGTGATTTGAGCATTTCATTAATTTACATATATTATTAAAAACAACGTGATCAACCTTTAGCACTCCTCTGCATCCCTGATGCTTCTCTACTCCTACCATTGGGCTTGAGCCATTTCCTGGCATGCAAGAATCTCTCCATGAGTCTGTCACTGAGCAGCATGTATCCCATTGGTTCAGAGACAATGACATCCACCATATCAGGACAGCTGACCTCCTCCACCTCCCCTTCAAGGACCCTGATCCGCTCAGACAGACAATTACTCTGGACCAGGATCTGCACAGGAGACAGTAAACATGCAGTGCATTAAAACACACTATAAAACGACATAACTACTAAAGACTGTCATACATTGGACTTAGACTAGACTTAGTGAAGGCTGAAAATGTCTCTTTATTTTGAAGAAGAAAGGTAGATCTCTGAACTACAGTATACATTAATGCATCCTAAAACTTACCACCTTCAGTTACACAAATTATCTGAATAAGAGCCCATTTAGAATAAAATGTCCTCAACGATACAGACTGAAGATTTTCTATTTTAGTAACATCTATGTTTGAGATGAGTGAAAGATGTTATTTTAGGAAGATCCACTACTTCTTTTAGTGGTGCTGCTACTATAGAGTTGCAAAGTAAGAGGAGTCACTGGTTGTAGAAGTGTTTTTCTCCATTTCATTTTTGTCTTTCTATTAACACTCAATGTTACTTACCATAGAAACACGAGAGTCTCCCAGATAACATAGCGATACTGTATTTTTATGTTGTGACCACCAATTTTAATGGTTTAAACTTCTTCAACAAATCACTTTTTGTCCATAATTTTGGCATGACGTGCGGCTCAAACTAAAATACCCAAGAGCCTTGGCCACTGTGGCCGTGGAGAAAAGCCAATCAGAGGTGGGAATAATAGGTGGCAGCAGCAGCACTTTGTCAGTGCACATGAGAACAAAGCACAGTGCCAAAGTTGCTAAAACATCTAAAATTGATTGATACAGGCTGTGTCAAAACCATAATGTTTAGCTTCTGCCTGCCATTTGCAGTGCGCCTAACAAAAATAAAAGCTTGCCCAAAGGCAAGCTTAAACAACTGACCCGTGTTACAACCATCCCCCGTCTCCTCTACTAATGATCTAAGCAGGAGAATTTAAAATTGTAGATGAGCTCCAACTTCAAGTCATGTAACAGGGTTTACGGGAAAAAAATCTGTAAGATTTTGACTTCCAGAACCAGGGGTGACAAAAGAATTCCTTCCAATCCATAAGTCTATTGTGATCTATGACTTTTCTCTTTTCCCTCCAGTGTGTCCATGTTTTTGAATAGGTGTGGTCGACTAGTTTCACAGATATAAACAGAAAGTCCTACTTCTGCTGCTTCAATAGAAAGACAAAACCATAATGATACCAAGTGTACCAGTTGATTTATCTTTTTCATGATGTGTCATGGTCTGCTAGATTCTACTGAGCCCCTGACTGTCCTAATATACATTACTGTGCAAAGGTTTTAGGCAGGTGGGGGAAACTATAACGTAACAATGCTTTCAAAAATTGATGTTAATAGATTATATTCAGTGAGTGGACAGAAGAAATGTACACACACACAGTATTGTGCAATAATTTTGTCCAGGTTTTTAAGATTTCTGCCTCTACCCAAATACAATGGACACAAATGGAATTTCGTTTCCGATGTCGACAACATTGAATGATTTAATTCAACATGAAATGTCTTTCCAGAAACAATGTTGTGGTTCCTCTGGATAATCCACAGGACACACTGTCTGCAGATTTTATAGGGACTGTTTCTTCAACATGAATTTCCTGTAAGAATTGTGGAGACTGTGTTCTGTGGATTATCCAGATTGACAGGGACATTGTTTTTGGAAAGAGACATCCCAAAACCTGGAAATATATAACTAGAAGCATCAAAATCCCTTAATAATTTGCCATCTATTTGGAAATGGTGTGTTAAGTATTTCACTTTTGTTTACCTGCTGTGGAGCAGTTTAATCTGACACCATGCTAATGTTCACTATTTAATAAAAAGCAGATATAATGCTCATGTATCCTTCTACGCCCAGCACTATGTGCATCAGCATCTCTCTGCAACCCCTATCCCACTGAATGGGCCAGATGTTGCCGCAACCCATTAACTCCCCAGAATGCCACGCTCTGCATGTGATGTATGTACTCTATGTTTGTGTGCGCTATTTAGTGCATTGCTGTGGTTTCTTTTTAGGCTCTATCAAGGCCAACACACACATTAACATAAGTCTCTGAAATCTGCCTGTGATCTCACAGTTTGGAGTTTTCACACATTGCTTGTAGGCAAGTTACATTTACTTAAACAATGCTTTAATTAATTAATTACTGTATTAATTAATTCTGCAGAGAATAAGAGCTGGCATTATAATGACAGAGATGGAGGATGGATGCTTCAAATCTACTGACCTGTGTAAACTGGGCCATGGGGCTGGCCTCAACAGCATACACTCTGGTGGCTCCTGCCTGGACTGCAAAGAAAGACAGAATACCAGAACCACAACATACATCCAGAACCACCTACAGAGACAAAAAAAAGAAAATGAGAAGTGTTTAAACTGGTGGGAGCTTCTACTGATGTTACGGCTGCATGCTTCTCTGTGCTTTGTCCATGTTCCCTTTCTGTCCTAGTTCTTGTAGTCTTGTTATGTTAATAAATTTCACTCATTTGGTTGTTTTAAAGGCGTTTATATGTATTAAAGCTAGCTAGCCAGTTATCTAGCTAGCTGGCTAGCCCAAATTCCTAAGATGTTCTCCTAGTTCATAGTTATATTTTAACACATTATCTTTAAATCAAACACCCTTTTTGCTCTTTGTTTGATAGAGTATAGCTGAAAATCACATAGGAAATATGATGTTAGCAGCTGGATTGACAAGAAACAAAGGTCCCTGCTGCATTTGAAGTGGAGACGTTGCTGTTAGGAGCTGTAAACCTCTAAGCCACTGTCAAGCTCCCATCATTTATTTTCTTTTGGGTAGCACTTCTAGTGTTCACCTTTATTTTTTCCTCCAAAAAAAAAAAAAAAACTTTGATTAACCTGTTTACAACCTGTTTCACTGTTAGACTGACTGTTCTTGATCCACCAGACTTCTTTTAGGTGATTAGGTACAGCTAGTAGGTAGCTGTAGTTCAGGTGGTTGAGGGTTGGCCACTAAATGTAGCACGCTGAAAGCCAAATTACTCCCAATGTGTGTAGTGAAAAATGTGAGTCAGTCAGTTACTTAATATTTTTGATGAGTATATGTTCTCATAACTAATGAAGAGACCTAATATACTGGAATGATCCTTTAACTACTACATATATTACTGATTTGAATATGCTTTAATTTTTTTTACTTCAATGTACTTGACTACAATTTACAAACTTAATGGAGGAGAATTTTATAAAATAAACAGGATAAAGCCACTTTCTCTAACAATAGTCTTGAGGAGTTTGTGAGCACCTTGTCTCTGAAGTCGGTCTCATTGTTTAAAATGGCTCTCTGGTAGGTGGTGATCCTCGGGTAGTCTTGAAGCAGACTCTGCTGCTGGGACAGACAGCTGTGGAACTATACACACATCCAACAACATGTATTTTAAATTCTTGTTCAAACAGATTTATTCATCCCCAGCACCTGTGAAGTCAGAGTGAATGAGTGGCTTACCTGGTAGGTACCCGGCATGGTAGGGTCATTTTCAGTCCTTGATTCAAACACAGTGGGATGTCTCCTAGAAGGTGTTCTGCCTCTCTCTGAATCTTTGCTTTCCCTCTCATCTCTTTCTGTGCAACCTTTCTTAGTCTCCTCATCATCCCCTCTTTTCAGTGACAGCTGGAAGTTCTTCAGATCTGGAGAGTCAAAGAGAATATGTTTCCCCGAGTTCATGACACACAACCAAACCCAGTATGATAAGCAGTATTCATTTAAAAATATCATGTACAAACCAGCAGGAGTTTTGAACTGCAGCAGAAAACTCAACTTGCCGAAGGAGACCAGGAAGGACTGCCGTCCGACCTGGCAGCAGTCCATCTCCTTGGAAACAGTAAACTGGAAGACTGATGCTCTGTCGGCTGAGAACATATTTTCATTTCATCAGTGGCGGACAAAGTATTCAGATCCAGCTTAAAAGACTGTAAAAGTACTCTGTTAAAAGTACATTTGAAAATGTTACTTATGTAAAATTATGTAAGTATAACCAGCAAGAAGCGTACTTAAAGTATTAAAAGTCCCACTACAACAGCCTCTCCCTGGAATCAATAAATCAGTGGCTCTCAAAGTGGGGTCCGGGGACTCCCAGGAGTCCTTTAGAGGGCTCGAAGGGGTCCCAAGGAAAAAAGGGGAATAATTTATTTTCACTATAAGTAGTAACATGACGACTTTACAACTAGAATGTGTGTTTGGGGGGCCTTGACATGAAAAAATTTGAGAACCACTGCTCTAAATTAGCAAGTGTGGCACGTTTGAGCGTGAGTGTGTGTTCTCACCATCCTGCACAGTGAGCAGCTGAGCCTCCAGTCCTGTGGTGAGGAGCAGAGTGAGCTCCTGCTCTGCTCTCTGTCTGCACACGCTGACCTGTTGCTCCCTGTTCACCCCCTCCTGGACCTGCACCTCCTTCAGAACACAACACACTGGGTTATATCTCAGACTCATACGACCAGATCTGGTATGATGAGGATTCGTGTAGCTACTTTTAATATTAACCCAACAGTCTACCCAAAACTTCATTTGGCAAAGAGGAGGAAGCCTGAGGTATGAAAGTTGGCTGTGATAGGCCAAGACACCTGTCAGTCAAGCAAATAATCACACTCATAGCTTCCTGTTTTTTAAAGCCTGATTTTATTTAACAGCTTGTTTCCAAAGAATCACCACAACAAATATTAGTGAGTAACTGGAATGGGTGAATGGGCTTCCTCCTGGAGCTCCGGTTTCCTCCCACAGGTTACATTAGGTTTTATTTAAGTTAGGTAGCTGTGAATAGGAGAATGAGTTTCTCCGCTGATGTCAATGTCAAAGTAAACACCAGAATTTATTTGCACTTCATACCTTTATACCAGGGACGTGCACTTGCAGGTAAGTGTTTGGATTGGCCAGATGACTTTGCATTGGGTGTAAAAATAAGGATGGATGACCCTGCATTTTTGCTGGGCCAATTTTGGTGCAGTGCTTGTCCCAATGCAAGAAGCTTGATTAATAATACATGACTCAACCATCAGACATTTGGATGTCTGTAGGACAAACTAGAATAACCTTTAGCAAGGTATAATGTCTTATCACTACACCAAAGCTTCAAAGAGACTTATTAAGAGCACCTTTTATGTTACAGTGATGGCAAATGTTACCAACAGTAGCATATGTAAAATATTGCAGTCTTTTATTAACATTGGCACTTTCTGTACCTGTGTTGTAAACAAACTTACAGAAAGGCACATGGGAAAATGTCGGAACTACTGTAAAAACTCTGGATTTAAGTGTAGTAAAACTGCAAGATATGCATGTATTAGCTAAAAGAATAAACCTTGCAGCTGATCTCTCCTGGTTCCAAACCACTGATTTGCGACCGACATCGCTGATATTTTCAGAGATTCAAACTGGGCTTGTGTTGCGATCATTGAAAGCAGTTTCACTGGCTGGAATAACAACTGATCTGATTAGAGCTAAATAGGAGGGATTAAGATTGTCATCTTTCTACATTACTAGAAGCTCTTACATCAAAATATTTCTTAGATAACTAATGTCCCTGCTCCAAACAATCCTCTTGTTTAAATGAACATGATGCCAGACTATGTAAAAATGTCCTTTACCACTGTGGTTGGATTTCTCAATGGAAATTCATCAGTGGGTTAAAAACGGGGTCAGCTGGACTTAAGATAGTTGAAGACATTTCACTTCTCGTCAGAGAGGCTTCTTCTATTCTGATGCAATGGCAAGGAAGTCCCAGCTTTTCCCCTATATGGGGTAGTTATCAAGGAAATGGATACAGCTTGGTTTGTTAGTGCTCCTGACACTATACAACACTGGTGGGTCAATTCCTCAGGTCAAGATTCAGCCGTTTTCTTACATTTCAATGATGAGGGACTCTTTTGAGAACAACAATGTTCATGTTCTGGACAGGGAGGACAGATGGAAAGGAGTGAAAGAAGTTATTTCCACTAGTACAGAGATACCGTCTCTCAACAGGGGAAGGGGGTCTGCAACACCAACTACAATGCTGTCTTTTCATCCCTTCACAGGAGTTGAACAAATGCTCACATTTGGCCTCATGTTACAATAACAATGAGGGTAGTTCAGACTTGGCCTCAGGTGACGTTATACAACAGCCAGGAGCACTAACGAGCCAAGCAGAGGTTAAACAGCTGGGACTCTGTGCAAGACAGTCAGAAGGGAAGAACCACCACATCCCAAAGGTGCTCTACTGGATTGAGATCTGGTGACTGTGGAGGCCATTGAGTACAGTGAACTCACTGTCATGGTCAAGAAACCAGTTAGAGACGATTTGAGCTTTGTGACATGGTACATTATCCTGCTGGAAGTAGCCATCAGAAGATGGGTAGAGTGTGTAGATAAAGAGATGGACCACTACAGACCTTCACCACTACACCACCACCAGCAGCCTGAACCCTTGATATAAGGCAGGATGGATCCATGCTTTCATGTTGCTTAGGCAAAATTCTGACCCTACAATCTGAATGTCATAGCTGAAAACAAGACTCATCAGACCAGATGAGGTTTTTCCAACCTTCTATTGAGCCTGTGTGAACTGTAGCCTCAGTTTCCTGTTCTTAGCTGACAGGAGTGGCCCCCGGTGTTGTCTTCTGCTGCTGTAGCCCATTTGCTTCAAGGATCAACGTGTTGTGCGTTCAGAGATGGTATTCTGCATACCTTGGTTGCAACGAGTGTTCATTTGAGTTACTGTTGCCTTGCTGTCATCTCGAACCAGTCTCCCCATTCTCCTCTGACATCAACAAGGCATTGTCGTCCACACCACTGCCGCTCAATGGGTATTTTCTCTTTCTCAGACCAACCCAAGAGATGGTTGTGCGTGAAAATCCCAGTAGATCAGCAGTTTCTGAAATACTCAGACCAGCCCGTCTGGCACCAACAGCCATGCCACGTTCACTGTCACTTAAATCCCATTTCTTACCCATTTTACATGTCAAAATACATTGATTAGCTATTTGTGTTAACAAGCAACTGAACAGGTGTACCCAATAAAGTGGCCGGTTAGTGTGTATATATATATATGAAGCCTTTGGCTTTTGGCTTAGCATGGTCATGTTATCTTTTTGCATTTTGTGCATTTTATGCGCCTATCAGATCCATTTGTATTAAACCAGAACAGACTAATTTTGGAGCTGCAGCAGAACAGCATACTTTTGATCAGAAAGCAGAGCTCAATTAAAACTCAAAGCATAAACCAGGTCTGTTTACTTAAAAGGCATCTCATAAAGTCAGAAGCCAGTAGATTGGAAAAGATAAACAGTATATAAAAGTGCGCCCTCTGCAGCCTCCACTGTTACCTCCTCATGTGTCTCCATCTGCTCCTCCTCAGCCCTCACCTCCTCCTGCAGAGCGAAGACCCTGACAGAGAAAGTCAATGACTCCTTACGCCTCTCCTCCATTTTTCAATGTGAAGCTGCTCTTTGGGAAGTAAGAACAGGAGAGAGCAGAGGGGAGCGGGTGGAGGGAGGTAAAAGGGGAGGAGAGACGGAGGATGGATCATAGGGGAAGAGAGAGGGAAAGTAGAGAGAAGGGAACAGAAGTTAACGTTGGAAGAAACGGAGAAATCCATGCATGCCTTTGCTATAAGTACATCACAGCAGCTCACATTTCAAGAATGTCGATTTACTGGATGGTCTTGTCCTGTCTCTGAGGAATTTATTCAAGTCATGTATCTTACTAACACTACTTACTTACTTACTTATAATTTAGATTTACAGTGAAGACATGTAAACTGGTGGGACTGGGTGGGAATTCTGGTGGGATATTGGTAATGTATAATTTTGCATAACTGTCTTATTTCCTGTTCTAAATCATTTCAGAACAAGAAAATAAAGTCTTTAAAACTGTGAGAATTATGTAAGTCGTACCACTTTCTGATAAAGCCCTCTTTGAAAAAAAGGTTTTTAACTGTAACTAATGGTTTTGTTTCTTTTGTGTTTTTCTGTTTTTATTGTTTTTTGGACCAGGTGTGCTTCCTTAATAAAAAGCTTTGATTTGATTGACATTTGTAAAAACATTTGCTGAGCCTTTAAATAATTTATAATAAACACTTATGCATTGCCAAACAGTGAGAAATCTGTATGACTGATTCTAGTATATGACCACTTAACTTCCTCTGATCTGGAGAGAGTGTTGCAGAGGGTTGGCACAGATCCCAGCTGATACTGCTGAAATACACAGAAAGACAACCATTCACAACCACAGTCACACTTGAGCACAGCAGGTTCAAACTCAGAACCTTTTTGCTTTGTGGTGACAGTGCTAGCAATTTCACCGCGTGCCATAACATATTACTCATTAAGATGACTTATTAAGCCTTTAACTTAACTGAATTATTATTAAATAGAAAAGATAACAGTCAGTCAAAGCAATTTCTCACAGCCTGGCAACTGTGATAGGGATTTAGTCACAAATCAAAAAATTGGACAACTTGGATTTTGACCTGATGATGGTGCGAGTTAGTACAGTTCATGCTGAGTGGGTCTTGTACTGTGTGTACGAAGTTTAATGGCAATCCATCCAATAGTTAAATATCTCACAGTTGCTTTTGTGCCTTTAAAGAAAATAATGTCAGACAATCAAAATTATAAACATGATAAAATGACATTTAGAACAAGCCCATGATGTATAAACACTTTAGTTTGACTCAGACTTCATGTTGGAAGGTCAGGTCATTTATAAATAACAAGACTCCCTCTGCTGGATGCTAGCATCACTGCAAGAACACAGAGAAAACATCAATGCATCAAAATTAAATTCTAGGAAGGAAAAGCCACCAATTTTACACTTTTAAATGCACACTGGCAGTGCTATTTATATGTAAAGCAGTAGAGGTACAGATAACCCATAACCCAGTCTGTCAAAATCTGGTGTTTCATTTAGAACATGCAATGTGGGTCATAACATTGGACTGTACTAACAGAAAAAATAACACAAATGAAAAACTTTGCAGTTACCAATAAGATGTAATCCTTATGCTAACTCACATAACATCGAGCACTAGTACCTCTGACAGTAACTTTGCTGTTTCATCATTTTATCGTTGCTTCTCACCAAAGACAGTTTTTTGTGCTTTGAATAAAGTCTTTTCCACAGTGTGTTTTTTATCCGCCAGACGCTGTAGCAGGAAAGAGGGCTGGCAGATCACTCACATACACTGACACACAAAAATAGAGGAGCCGCCTGACCTGTGACCCACAGGTAGCCTAGCTCCAGCTGACCTCTGCAATTTTGGAAGTGGTGGTCAACCTCGGTGCGTCTCTCAACCTCCCGCTTTCTTGTTACACACACATTCCCTGCACATTTGATGACTGCTGCATGTTTGGTTTTAGAGTAAATAATAGTGGTTAAATGAATTTAAGAAGTCGTTGTTTGTGGTTAATGTGTGTGGCATTTTGATAACAGCTGTTGAGACAGCCAGCGTACAAACTCATCCTTCCCTGTCAGCCTGTTATTAGTTAATTTAGCTTCATTATTAATACTTTATAATCAAACGCCCCTTTTTGAGACTGTATTGAGGTTTGGTAATCAATCCTCGATCCCAAGCTGGTGCCCTGTACACATTAATCCAAATTTGATTAATAACTTTTTTAATACCTCTAGAATCTGTTTGATATTCAGCTGGTTAAAACCCAGACCTGCCTCAATATTGATCCCATACAACAGTGAGTGTCAGATAAGCAACACTAAGCAGCATTGTGACAGTGGCTCACGGAGAGGTAACTGAGAACTGGTTTGGTGCTGAGGGTTTATGGCTTATATGCCTTATACAGCACAGTTTGGCTGAGTCGTTTCAATATTGAATTTCATTCTATGCTGAATGCACCTGTTCCTCATTCCACACCAGAGACGGATCGGCTCCTGTCCTCTACCCATGGATCCTAAAGGCACGCAGTCAGATCATCAAACGTTAACCGATGTTTCAGCAGTGAAGTCATGTTGAAATCTGTCACATACAGACAACAATTCTTTACTAATTGGGCAACAACATACAGCAGTAAAGTGTATCCATGGTAGCCAGTTCTTCTGAAACTATGATCTGTTTTACGGGATGAAGGGATGGAAAAAAGTATAAGAAACTGTGACACATTGTGTCTGATTGCACAATACAATGTGACTAATGACACCGTGTACAAATGTGTTAACACATAGTCATAGAAACAACGGCTCCTTCGAAGTCCGTCTTCTGTTAAAGTGCACCATGGGACTTTACCAATTTGGCTAATGTCAGTTATGAGCCTGGCTGACCTGCTAAATGCTGGAAATTCTCAAATACCAAGGGACTTTCATTACCTTAGCTGAAGAACCAAGTTATAATTAAGGACAGACTGTCAGTACAATTTGATTATATAAGTACAAATAACCATATTTTAATGAGGTTTTCATGTTTTCGGATCTATGTTGTTTCTTCTTTTGGCTGTTAATGCATCACAGACTTCTTTTACACAATTCATTAAACAACGCGTGACAGCAGTATTTCTGATTACAGCGTATTTATTTTACTCAGCGAGACAGAGTGGTGACTATAATTGACCGTGTTTATATTTGTTAATGGTACATCAACATGGAGTTCTTCTGGACTTGGTCCTTCTGCCAAGGTCATCATACATATATATATTTTCACACTAACAACACACTCAAGGATTGACATATGGCTTGCCTACAGGTAGTGTTTTTTTATATTGAAGGTTATTTACAGAATTTGAGTCTTGATAACCAAATATCAAGCTCCAAAAAGTTCTTGTATTTTCTCCACATACAGTCAAGTTCCAACCCCAGTTCGTCTGTGGTGAGCCCAACCACAGTAACTTTTTTTCAAACAAGCAGGCTCTTCCTTGTGTACCCAGCTCAGAAGCCGACTCAAATCCTTTACGTTGTACAACGCAGGTCAGCTGAATGGCAGAAGTGGGAATCCGGTTATCGTGTTTTATATTTTAAAGTTTCCGTAGAGCTCCCAGAATGCACAGGACCACTACTGTGACCAGCAATACTCCGGCAATGAGGCCAATACGAATCCAAGGGAGTGTGTCCCACTGGAGAGACTCAGATGATGTCTCTGGGGTGCCTTGAAGGATGGGTGGGGGAGGGAGGGTAGAAAGAGTGGAGAGCGCACATTATAGCTAAAATATACAGTATACATGTTGCACTTTAAAAAGGAAATAAAATTTGCTTCTATCTTCATCTGTCTTTAAGCTCTTACCACAGAAATAGGGCAGAAATTGGGGTGCATGACATCTGCATTGAACTAATGTTGCATTTATGCATGGTAATAAGAGAGAATCATGATGAAATATTGTGCTTTGATAATTTGTTTAAAGCCTACAAAAGTTTGAATATGGTAAACACATCAAAACAGCATCTTGGTCACACTTCAACATGAAACTTTCGTCAGTGTAAACCTCTCAAAGTTTAAATGAAAGTGAAACCCAGAATTTGGAGGTTATGTAAAGAGGATTCCCAGCCCTGAAAAGTAAAATATTTCTGATGATAC
Source organism: Lepomis gibbosus (assembly GCA_029875015.1). NCBI lineage: Eukaryota > Metazoa > Chordata > Actinopteri > Centrarchiformes > Centrarchidae > Lepomis > Lepomis gibbosus. The sequence continues at coordinate 12,884 of JAPMOB010245665.1, forward strand.
ACTAATGGTAGATCAACAAACACACGCACGAGGCAGGTAAAGTGTATGAAAAGTGCTGTAAAGAGCTGCTCACCTTCATCTAGAAATGATGTCATTGACTCCTCAGAGCCTTCCATTGGCTGTGACTCTGTCAGTATAAAAACATCATTAAATTAAAATGAAGTGAGGTGTGAGGTCGAGACGTGCTGCAAACACAGAGAACACATCCAGACCGAATGACGTGATAGTCCAAGCTCTTTAAAGTCCGGTGGCAGACACAGATACCGTGTTTTTTCATTTTTGCGTCAGGTTTTGATGTTTGTTGAAACGCCTCTTGAGTTTCTCTAAAAACCCAGACACAAATTAAATCAAGTTATTCTTGTTGTGATCCTCCTTCAACTACAACACAGCGATCTAGTGTCTGCTGTCCATAACAGTGAGAAATGCACAGACCTGTAGGGAGACTTAACAACAGCCTACAAAAAAACATGGCCTAACACAGAAGGGCCAACTCCTCAGGTCAAGACTCAGCAGTTTACTTATTTTAAGGATAAAAGATACTCTTTCAATTATAACAAAGGACATATTTTGGACATGGAGGACAGATGGTTTGAAAAAGGAGGGAAAAAAGGCTATTTACACCAGATTGGAGAAACCATCGCTCAACGGGGGAGCAGGACTGGCACACCACTTATCCCCCAATTACAATTCTGTCCTTTCATCTCTTCCCAGGAGATTAAAATAACGCTCACATTTGGCTTCATGTGACAACGCCAACAACGGTCGTACAGACTTGGCCGCACATGAGTCATACAACCATAATGACTTCACAATAATAAAGCCAGGAGCACGACAGAAAAAGTGGCACCTTGATAACGACCCCACAGAGACTGCAAAGCTGGGACTCCCTGCCAGTCAGTCAGAACTGAAGAAGCCTCTTGGATGAGAGGCGTAAAGTCCTTGAGTATATTCAACCAAGTCAAGCTGGAAAGAAATTTTAACCTTACATGGATAATGGTAACTGATTTTTAAGGTATCTTCTATTTTAAGCATACATATATCTACATGTATCCACACTGTACTATTCCATAATATAAATACATAGTACATATCCATAGTGAGTATGGATTTTTAGTTTATTGTGATATAACCTTGCCTCTTGTAACTTACTTTTATTTTAACATTTTCATTCTCACTGAGCAAGGCTCACCTTTTATTGAGGGTGGGGAATCTTCCAGGAGAACAAGAATATGATAAAATGGGGATTCTGTGGTTTCAACATCCGTCACATCTGTTACATCTGTCATATCCGTCACACCCGGCACATTTGGAACAACCGTTGCATCCGTCACATCTGTTACATCCGTCACATCAGTCACCTGTGATGTCCAAGGTATTGTAAGCAAGTATGAAGTACTGACCCAGACCCCAGTGGTTGTCTCTTCAGGATGAAAAACTGTTTGAAAAAGTAACCAAAATATTTATGTCCCAAAAGCAACTTAGATTATACATTAATACAGAACAACAGGTATGTGTTGTGTTTTGGATTAGATTGACAGGTTGTATGTATTTAAGGTTATACTAGTCCATAATAAAATTTCCACCTGAAGTGCCTTGTGATGATACACAGATTATATCTTCTGATGAAAATACAATGTGTTGCTGCAGTTGGAGGAATAAGAAAAAAAAACTTACCAATAGCTGTAGGGGTTATTCTTAGCACAGTCAATGTGATACTCTCTGGTATTCCAGGCTTGGGGTCATCAGAATCCCTTAAAAAATATAATTAATAATGGTTATTAGTCGTACAAAGCCCATTTTATCGCTGCATTTTCAATGAAATTCTATTATGCACCTAACTAATGAGAAGGCATCTCATACATAAATCATTTGCTTTCTCATTGTTGTTTGATCCTGTTTGATTTTTTTTAATCCTGAAAGGCTTTTCTTGTCAAAAATGAGATGTTCTTCATAAAATAAAGAGGAAAAATAACAGAAATATTAGTTTAATTTTTTGTTTAGAAAATATTAACTAAATTAATTGAGATTAAGCAGAGTTGTTGCACTGCTACAGGTCACAGAATATGTTGTAACACCGGCAGGATGGCAGGGTTAATACTACCACTAATACTTCTCCCCCAGTTATACACATAAGAAGGTAAATTTACTAGTTCTGAGCAGTCCCGCTCAGATTGATAATCTTCTCGCCGTGAGCCTTGGGGCATGAAGTCAACAAATTTATAAAACAAAACTTGCATTAAAAACTTGGGGCATGGAGTTTAGAAAACGTGGGTGTTCACCAGCAGGAGAAGGACAAACAAAAATAAACCTATGCTTTCATTGTGGGAAATGGAGGATCCAGTGTTTTTGGACCTTGAAACATAAGGACAAAATTCATCTGCTTTTTTTCTGCTGTTCTTTTTCTAATCTGTCTGTCACAAGTCTGAATGCAGTACAAAATTGCTGGAGCATCCATTTAAGGTATGAATGTGAAATTCTAGCTAATTAAGGGTACATGTAAAGGTTAAAACCATTTGTGTCAACATTGTTAAGATGCCAGAGATGTGGCTCACATTTACTACTGACTAATAACTCTTATGCAAAAATATTACAAAACAACTAATCAACCAACCGTCCATCGAACATACCTGGTTTTATACAAACAGCGGTATTCTCCATTGTCACTCATCATTGTTGGGTTGATTAAAAGATGAACTGCTTCTTTAGTGTCAACCAACAGATCCATCCGAGATGAATCCTCAGCTGTAGAGTACGAAGCCTGTCGGCGAAAAGAGATAAGTAGATGTTAAATGAAAAGACTTTGATGCCAGAATACAAACCGACAACAGTATATCATGTTGACAAAGAAAGAATTTGGCATGTTGTAAAGTAGTGAATGCTGTGTGAGAATCTGAGGTCTGCTTTTCTGCCTAAAACAATGCTGGATATCTTTATTCTACCCTTCCTTGTTTTTGAGTCTACCTACCTTAATCACCTTTCTCATGTTTTTAAGACTGTGTCTTCTCTTTGTTTAGTGTCATTCTTCTTTATGAATTTGTCAAGTGTTCCTGCCTGTCTTCTGTTTTCTATCTGTGTTTCTGGATTTTGAGTGGATTGTTGGATGTATATGTAATCTGTCTCTTCCTCAAATCAGACAATAGATTATTACCTGGACATTTAAGAAAAAATATTAGCATCTACAGTATGCATGATTGGCCATCTGCAGTGTACAGTACCTCCTTTCCTGTTGACACTATAGGGCTGCCATTCTTGGTCCACCAGACCTGCAGATCATTGGGGGACTGGCTTCTGGAGATCTGAACATAGCATGTTAGGTCCACCATGGTACCCACAGGCACCTCTAGGGAGTGGTCAACGTGGGGTCCTTGTCGGAGAAACAGGAAGTGGCAACAGGATAGCAGATGTGAGAAGAAGAAACAGCGATAGTGTCAATCATCAATACGTGATTAGGATGCGTTCCAAATGAATGAAACTATAGCTGACTGTCTTTACTTAGATTACTTGAAGTCATGTTGCATTTGTTTGCTATGTTGGAGCACAGTCAGTAATTTAGCAGATTAAAAGGTAAGCATCAGAACATCATTGAACGGCTCAGCAGTCCACAATGCGGAGGTGAATTGAGTCTGTTGTATGCAAGGGCGTGGAATTTAACTGGCATGGACGGGTTATGTACCTTTCAATATCCACAAACCACTGAATTGTCCCAAAACTTTGATAAAAAAAATGTAATATAAAATCTATTGTCCATCAGTGTTTAGTCAACATATTTGTATTTTTAAGTGGTTTGGTCCCCTGGCAATTTTTTTAGAATCTCAGTGAGACAATCAGGGGGAAAGTAAGAAATACGCAAAAGTCTGTTATTTTATAGGCTAACTTATTCCCCTGCATGCTGCTCAGCGTCTCTCCCTTTCCTCTTGCACCGTGCGCAAGCAGGCAGGAGTGAGAGTGAGTTACTATGGCAGGCAGACAACACAGGGTGATACAGGGAGACAGAAAACACAGCGAGTGTCTACTTAGTCTGACACATCCGTGACTGTAACTGAGAACCACATCCCTCTCCCTCGAACTCACCCATGACTGTGAGCCATACTGTTGATATCGTTCTTTTTCTTTGCCACATGCACTCGTACATGTCAGTGTCACTGAGCATCGCGTGCTGAAGCACCACAGACCAGTCTCCTTCCCTGAACTTGTCTTCTGAATGCAACTGGACCCGGCCCTGGAAGGAATTACGGGACTGTTAATCACAAGCCTTGCAGCTTGCTAAAGTGGAGTTCAAACATGGGCTGCTTTGAACTGAATTACAACTACAGTTAATTACACTTCATGTATTGCTGAATTATACTAGCTGCATCAACAATCTGTAGAAATAACGCAGACATCATTTACAATTTTAGGGCTCTATTTTCATGAAACCTGCGGTCCATCTCAACTCTCAGTGCGCAGGCACGAATGTACCAAACATTTTGTGTTGCACTTGGACAGTGGGTTCAGAGAGAATACATTATTATATGTTAAAGGTGGGTGTGTTAGAGGCTGTGACATTCATGGCAAATCATATTCTATTTCTACTTTCCCTTTAAACAGTAGTTTCTGTGGTTATTATGCAACAGTCTGGTGGTTGCACAAACTGTCCTCTCCCTGCTTCATAGGTGGAAGGACAGGGAGATCCCACAACAGAGCCATACTGCTAAATATAACATACTGTGGTGCAAATATCAGTTTCTTTGATTAAAGTCTAAATTTGTAGACTAAAACAGACAGCACTAACCTTAAATTTGTCCCCGGGTCTTAGCTCCCCTCCCACCAGGATTGCCACATCCTCTCCCATCGCCTCCCAATGGACACTCCCTTCCTGCCCTAGGTAGGCTGAGCCGTTGCAGGGCAAGATGGTTGACTCCCCGTACTTCACCTGAAGGTTCAACATCTGTACTGTGTGAATGGCTGGAGAGAGGGTAGGGTGAGGGTAGCATAAAAAAGGTTTAAAAAAGGTTGATGAGAAAAATGAGGATACAGTTATAAGAATGAGGCCGAAAGAAGGTCAAGGGAAGACAGAAAAGAAGATAAAAGGAGTCATGCGAGTAAAAAAATGTGACTGGAGATGTCTATTTAAGTGATGTGTATTTGCATGAGTGACGGGATGTCCTTATTGATCAAGTGTGTCCCACTGAGCTCTGATAAACATTCAGACGCTTGCAGTCTTAACAGGCACTTGGACACTGTAGCAGTTTCAGAGTCACTGTATAAATACCAGAAGTGTGGGTGTTGGAACAGACCAACTGACTCTACACTTTGGTTTTGAGTAATAAACCAAGCTCATAACACCATGATGCTAGTTAGCTGCCAGCTAGGCATGCGCTTGTTAACTACATAAAAGGAGATGTTAGTTTTATTTGTAGCAACTAGTTCTTTTGTTAGCATTGTTGTGCTAAATGTGGCTACATTTAGTAGCCTTTGTTGAGCTTGCTTCCTTGAGTGAAGCTTGATTTATACTTCTGCGTCAATTCTACGCTGTAGGTCGCACGTAGCCATCACAAACATTTGCACTTGTGCGTTGGTGTCTTTCAAACGGATAAAATTTCTGATTGTGATGTTCAAAGAAAGTGATCCACTGCTTTACAGCTGCTGGTTTGGCCGCTGGTAAAACTTACTAAAAACCACAGAGCACTTCCTGTGGGCATGGGGGAAATGTGATTGGCTGAAAGGTGAGAGGGACTGCTATTAAAAGTGACATGATGAATAAACACAAACTTCATGTAGTAAAAACATAAAAACTAATTCATAATAATTAAATTATTTCACAAAGTGGTATTTTAGTTGAGCAAAAGTTTTACTCACCGTTGGACACAACTCCACTCTGAAGACACAGCAACATCCCCAAAACACACAAAGGAAACATCTTGTCCCTCCCTCTCCTACACTGCAGCCCCATTCAGGATCAGGCTGCTTTCAACTCTTTATCAAAAACAGAAAAGAAACAAAGAAATTAAAACAAACGATCTTCTTTGTATTAGTCTTTGTCATAGTTGAAGGAACATTAAACACTTCAGCACTAAACATTTGTAATAATAATGGATTTTTTTTGGTCTTTTGTCAATTGTAGACTTACTTTTAAAAAGTTCAGAACTTTGTAAAGTGGCTTCTCTTAATTTTAGCATGGAAAAATAATCCAAATCCAAATTTATTTTAACAATCAAGTCGGAAGAGCACCAGATATAAACCACTTACAACGGTTTCATTTATTGGTGATGACAGATCAGCAGTATCATATTCTATGCACAGACCTATCCCTAACTGTAAACATTAATCTGTTGGATTTTTGAATGAAGTTTGGCGTACTGTACTCACCGAATGTTGACGAGATTAAATAATCCTCTGAGGCGGGATGATTGCAGCTCTGATGGTCCCACAGCCCTGTGTGTTTTAAATAACCGCAGGTGCCTCCTGTCCTGTCACCTCTCTCATTACAAGACGGCATTTAAATCTCAACTGCACCACATGCCGCTTTCAAGTGCTGTGGGAAATGTCAAAATAATATGGCAAATAGCTCAAAGAAATGTTACTAGGTAGATATTAGTACCTGGCAGATTAGCAAAAAGAGTAGCACACATTCACACATTTATTTTGTTGTGGACTAATAAAAAAAAGCAATTAAGCTCATATTTCTTTAACAGCCCTACTTGGTTTAACTGGCGTTTAAGTGTTTGGCCCCAGTGCCCTCAAATGCCCCTGTCCTGTTTGTAGGTCTATGTGTGTGACACTGGTGGTGAAAATAGATACATAAACCTGTTGTTTATATAAAGTTCCATTTAACATGCACCAGCACAGCCAAACTCAGAATAAGGCCACACAAGACCTCCACATTGTGCTTAGTTGGCAACCTGCACTTGGGAACCGGACACCAAGAGGCACGTGGCAGAATTCGCACTTGTCCATACTGGGGAATTTGAGGTTCACAGGAAGCATCTGTATTGAAGTTTTGGAGAAATGCGGCTTACAGTGCTGCAATATGACCTCCATTCACTAAGCATAAAAGGTTACATAACCCAAATAAGGCCAGTGGAAAATAATCTCACAAATAACTGGAAGACTTAACCCTCATTAAGACGAATAGGGATTAATAGGACCTTCTGTTTCTTTGTACAGCAGTCAAGATGATGTCTTAATGAAGTGACTATAAACACAGACAGAAACTTAAATATTTCAAGCAAAGGATCTATCAGTGAGATATTGACATTCTGTAAATGCCTCAGACGTGAGCTAGATTTATAAACGTGTATATATTTATATGTACAGTACGGGAGTGAGAGAGGTTATGTGTCACATAGATCAGATCAGTTTTCTGAAACGTAAGATGGCACGAGGCCCGTGCTGCATGTAAGTGGAGTTCCACCACATGTGAATCCACAGGAAGAGTGACAGATGATGCGTTCAAGCTCCAAAACGGCAAAACGGCACATACAAACTTTTAACCAAAACGTGGGCTAATGCTGTTAGTTTGTGTGTACATTTGTGTTCAGTGGCGTAACTGTCTGATGCAGCTTATGGAAGAGGATTAGGGCCACATGTGAATGTAGCTATGCCCTAAACCATAATGTTTATTTTTCTTCCAAATGGGACCATATTTTATTAAATAAACATCATGCTGTGTTGAAGAAAACTTGAACCTAATGGAGACCATAAACTCATTAGTAAAGTGTTATAATAGGTAATAAATCAGATGAGAGGTGAGTTGCACCCTACTGGACATGCAGATTTAAGGCACTTCAGCACTGGTTTCACTTTTAAGACCTGGGGGTTGTTCTTGCCCATAACACCTCTGCAAAGGTTCACAGAGACGTATATCTTCAGAGAAGCATAACTGTAGCTAAAGCGTGTGTCTTAAATCTAGGGTTGCTAGGGGATCATCACTCCACCTAGTGCCTCACTTAACCATGAAATGGCAACATCATACACCTCCATAGTGCTAGATGCTCTTCCTGAGGGTAAGAGGGAAGGAAGTGTCAAACTCCCTGGATGTAGCATGAGCTTAGGTCTTGCTGCTTACTGCAACACCATTCAGAGAACACTTTTCATCTGGTTGTAGCTAGTGCAACTGGAATTGCATCTGGTGTTGTTCATGTTCTACATGACAGCATTGCCTAACTCCTGAGAGACGGGCTGTGAAGTGGCCACACCCCAACCTGGAGGGTGGCGGGTTTTAGATGCACGATGACATGATGTTAAAGACGGTGATGTTCTACATCCATCTGTGTCTGGGAATGAGAATTGCTAACGACCATAGCATCCTGAACACGCCTGATCTCATCCAATCTCAGAGGCTAATTTTGAGTCACATTTTATAAAACAATCAAAAAAACTGCAAAATTATGTTAAGTTATGTGGAAAAAGGGGTAATATATAGAATCATAGAACTGAAGTCAAGCCTGCACTAAAGTACAGTATTTAGTTATCAGCAGTCTTTATCATTCATGAGGGGAAAATGTATCACTGCAATCAGATCTCTTGGCCAGAACGTTATGTCTCTATGGAAATAAACGCACACAGATGTCCATGACAGGCCTTTTTGTTAACGGTACTGTAGCTTATGTTCATTCAATCATAAACACACGTGAGCAGATTCTGTGAATAGTTTGAGTATCCTCGTGAAAAAGTGCCTGTCTACACCTGTTCTGCTGTTTTTTTGGAGTCAGCTCGGGCACATCCTTAGGGTGTGCCCGGATCTCAGTTGTCAAGTGTGGAGTCCAGGGCACTGGGCCAGACAATGCAGCATAGCAAAAGCTAAATACAGGATGTGTAGCCTAGACATACAGTAGATGTAGACTGGGAACAGTTGCAAGAAGTTAATTTTAGTCAACAGTGCAAACAGCATGCTTAAATAAATTTAGAGACATTGTGGATAACATTTGAACCGTCTTTAAGACAAAAAAACATCAGGTTTAGAGGGAAGATGTTAAGTGAGTGTTTGAACAAAGGGGCGTTTTTTTTACTTCAATGTAAATACTGTATGAAGTATATATTGGACATTCTGTGCTTTTAAAGTCGGATTAAGACTCGGATGGGAACCCGCCTGAGAATAAGATTTTTCTCTTCTCTCTCCAAACAGCAGAGGGTGCTGCTGCTTGTTCAGTGCAGGCGGAGTCAGGAAAAAAAAAAAAGAGTAGGATTTTTTTTTTTTTTTATGTCTGTGCACAGCCTGCTTACAGCTCTGATTCAACCTGTTTTTTTAATGCTGTTAATGCAGCTTGTACTCATTTTATGCAAACAGTCTCAACAAAACATTCCCCATTGAGTTGTTCTTATGTTTGGAGCTTTGGCATTATGTTTGTTATACATTCATCCCAATAAAGCGAGTTTGATTTGAATTGGATCCTGTTTGTAAATGGATGCAAATTAATAAATTGGTACTGAACAATGACAAAATAAAATATATGGTATTTGGTAGTACAAATGCTCTAACAGCACTGTGCTCAGCCTGTCATTAGATGGGATATCAGTGTCACCAAACAATCACTGTTAGATTAGATTAGATGTGTTTAGATTAGATCATTTACTGTCTTGGTCTGACCAGACAGATCAAATTGTTTCTATGACGGGAAAGGGCATTGACGTCTCCACAAAGTGTTCTGCATGTGTTCCACCTTTAGTTGTGGATGTTCTTGTTCTGTCACACCTGGAACGCTGCCCAAACGTCTGATCAAGTGCTGCAAAGGAATATTAAAAAAAAAGAATCAAACAGAGCAGCTAGATTAGTTATTCATTGTTCTTACCGTGCTAATGTGTGCGAGATACACTAATTTAAATCAAATACATTTTATATTTAAAAATACAAGAAAACTTTTACAACATAAGTGTTATTTAAATGTTTTATCCACTGAGCTACAAGATGACAAAAACAAAATGTTGGAGTGATAATAATACAGAACATATCAGCTGATTCTGGCAATGGGTAAAATGTTTTATAAAAATAAAGCTTGTAATTGAATAGATGAATTTAATTGTTTTGATATTACATCACATTTAGCTGAATAAATCACAGACACGTGAACTTAGATGGTAAAATCTTTATTTAATGGTAACTCAAAAATGTTAATGACCTTTTATTAAGATAAAATGAACTCAAAATACCAGTAGTAGTAATAAAGTAGCTAAACTGACAGGATTACACAACCTCCAATCCTCTAAAGTGGGACAGATGAGCCATCTGACATGCCGGCAGTGCGTCATGTGCTTCACAGTGCTGCTTCCACAAGCTAATGTTGTGTCATCACCCTGAATGAAGGAAAACTTGACAAACATTTTGTCAAGCTTTGCAACTAAACAGGAGCCTGTAGTCACTGACAGTAACTAGAAATAATGTAATAAATCACCTTTCTTGAATTCTACCAGACATGTTAATATGTTTTAAGACGCTGTATCTACTGAAAAAGTACAAGGTATACTTGGTAAGTTGCTACCACTACCCCCCCCCCCAAAAAAAAAAATACAGCTTCTTCAAGACAAGACAACAGACAATGTGAAAAGAAAATGAAAAGAGGATTTTAATACATAAGCAAAGTGTGTCTATGAAGATGAAGAGACCGTCAGGGCTTTCTTTATCATGTATGTACCATGAGTGATCAGGTTCCCTTTTATGAGCACATGAAACTATATAAGCTTTCTGACCGATGTGATTCTGCTGTTTTTAAAACTCTGACAGTTTCATCATTTGCTTAACTAGCAGCAAATATCAGAGCCTCTTCAAAAAAATGTGCCAAACTGTTCAAATTATTAACGCCAGTATGATTAGTGATGTGAGACGATTTTTATTTATTTAATGGTGCAGGGCCGAAACAGCCGAAACAACCTAACACCTTCTCTCTATGCATTGTAGATTTATTAAGCACAAATGTAGTATTTAGTCAAATGGACCATGTAAACACAGTATATGGGCTTAATTAAACTAGATTTTAAATTATGGCCCCTCTACAATTCAGTCCCTCAAGATTAGCAGCCCCGGTCATTTCAGTTTCTAATGTGCTTTAGAGGTGCGCATGTTATTAACAAACACATTTGCAGTTAATTACATTACCACAGACCAATTACCACAGAGTGAACTTGGAAACTTTGGGGCCCCTGTGTGTCTAGGGCCTCGGGGGAGTTGCTCGCCTTCCGAGCTGGGAATCCAGCCTTGTTTTATTTTCTTCATTTTATTCACTGAGGCACCAAAGAAACAGATTTCTGTCAAGGAAAAGTCAAACTGAATGTTTGGGGCCCCGTGTCTTTCCAGTTTACACTCGCATTCTTGTTGAGGTGACTCAAGTGTGTCATTTAGTTAGGATTTAGCTTGAAACTAATAAAAGCGACAAACAGGGGAGGACACGGCACCAAGGGCAGGAAAGCTAGTTTAATCATCACCAGACACACACACACACACACACACACCTGTTAGCACTGAAGAAACACACCTGAAGAAACCTTCAGGTGTGTTTTTAAAGTCTCTACAGTTTTACAAATCTTAAATGAAATATAAAAGTAGGTGTGTAACATACTTATACGAGCAAACAGCCTGTGGGAATGCAACAAGACGTGAAGTACGGACAATACACTAACCTCCTTAAAACACACGAGCACGCTTATCAAACGGGGACCAACCAGAAGAGGCCAGCAAGCGCACCGGGCCCTGAGTAACAGGTTGAACAACAGCGCTTCAGGTGTAGTTTACCACAGTTTTCTTTTTAAAAGAGGTCAGCCCTGTTTAGTTGAAGCATGGTTGGTGTAGGGCTGGGCTTGTTCTTTATTCAAAAATAAAAAGCCTTGAAAAGCCACAGTCATTTAGCACTATTACACGTCAAACAGCAACAGCTCTTTGCTACACTACAACCAAAACACAGACGGACAGGCAGAGTACCAAAATAATACAAGTCATCACAGGAACAACACTGTGGGTCCAAACTCCATTTTCATCCACTGTTTCAATGTAATCAGCACACGACCAAGGGGCTGGCCTGTGAAATGTGATTAAGGCGAGCTTTGACTTGACTACACTTCCACCACAAAACAGCTGTGACATCAAACAGCGGTGAAGACACGAGCTCTTCGGTAATGACCACGCAGCCGAAGGAGATGTGAAAAAAGCACAGGCCAGCGGCGAGTAAATTCTACAGCTGACCGACATACACATGTAGCACCCGAGCAAAAGAAAAATCAACAGTCGCCAAGTTATGTTTCAAATCAATTCATTCAAAAAGTTGTTTCCCTCTTTAATTCGTCCGTTCAGTCCAAGCTCTACATGAGGAAAACGCAAACATGATCTGTCAGAGTGATGCTGCATTCATGTCATGTGGGAAACATGACTTTGCACCTGACCAGCTTCATCCCAAAACCAGACTTCTTTTTTTTTTTTTTTGCAAAATATCAAAGCAAAAATCCCGCAAAGTCTCCTCCTGCTATTGTCCTTAAGCACTATGGTTAAAACAGTACACATTATTTCCTACACTTCAAAATTAATATTTTCCTTCAGTTCCATCTCCAAACCTCAAATTCACAAACAGTGCATAGCATCTTATGGCTAAACTGAACAGTATTTTCCACTAGGAAGTTGATGTCTTCTGTCTTTCCCACGGAACATGAATGCAGCATTCGACACATGTTTTCTCTCTCTGTCTTATGAAATGCTCGCCTGCGGGGCGTGGCAGCACCCTCGGGCGCCTTCCCAAAGTCCAAACCTCCTTCAAAGCTCAGAGAGCGTGTTCAGCTCTTCAAAAATCACTTCAGGATGAAATGTTACAGCCGTCACACTGTGATCCCCCCCCCTTTTCGTCGCTCACTGCTCGACTCCGGGCACGTAGTCGGGACGTCGCGTCTGGATGATCTTTGGCCGCGGGGTGCGGGCCTTGTCGTCTTGGTCGCTGTCGTCGGGGGCCGAGCTGTCGCCGCGCTCGTCCTCGCAGACATGGACGACAACGCTGGGGGTGGTGGGCGTGGCAGTGTGGAGCTCGTACTTGTCCCCTGGGAATCAAACATCAAGTACAGTCACAACGCAGAACTTTCAGATGCTCTAAGTCCTACTTTATGATAAGAACTGTTTGACTCATAAGTTACACGACCATTTGTAGCAGTAGGTTAGGTCCCATCTACACTTGTGCCAACACAATCCTGCATGTTGTGTTGGGAAGGGTCAATTGTAATATGTGTCATGTGATACTATGTTAACTACATCTAGCAAGCACGCACACACACTGGTAAAGGGATTAAGTTGTTGCTTGTGCTCACAATCTTGACCAGTTCTATTGAAGAGTCTCGGCTGCAGCTTCGATTTGGGCTCTCAGAATGATCCACAGGCTGCGTGCACTTTACAATAGTCCCTCAGACCTGCACAGACAGATGTAGTACCATCTCTTACAGTTCGAGGATGTCGGAACATACCTGGTCCCAGCTTGGAGATGGCGCACAGCAGGTCGTAGTTCACGACTGGCATGGCGTCCGGAGACGGTTCCCAGCCGATCGGAGGGGAGGCAGGGGGCGAGATCAGGAACTGCTTATCAGGCTTGGGGGGCTCCAGCCGAGGACTCCCTATGTGGACAGACTGCAGACAAAAGGACAGATGTGAGCCTTGGTGATAGACCAAAAGGAGAAGGACCTTGCTCCCCTTTGTGCAAAATTACAGGTCCCCTGCCTCTCTCTCAATAACTGCTAGTTATCGTCAGCAGAGTTTGTAAAAAGAAGCTGGGCTGAAACGTGGTAGGGCCTCCACTATCACAGACAGTGATATTAGGCATGTTCAATAATTCTTTGTTTATTTATTTGTATTTCTGAAATGAAAAGTTGTGCAATTATTTATTTCATTTTCCTAATTAACTAGAAGTGAGGCATAAAAAGGGCGACCACCTTGGAAATGAGTCAGGTGATGTGGGTAAACGGCAAACACACCTTATTGATCTGTAGTTCTTTCTATCAAAACCAGCAAAGGCACAAGGGAGATTAAAATGTCTAACTGGACTCTTTTCTTGCTCAATGCAGCGAGAGGCAAAAAGACATTACCTGGGCAAAGTAAAGCCTCATCTCTTTGCCGTTGAAGTCAGTCTTGTGGAGTCGGAGTCTCGCCTCAGCTGCAGCCAGAGCATCACTGAAACTGATCCTGACCCGCCGGAAAGACTTGAAGTACTGGAACTGCACCTCCGGGTCGAAGGAACGGAACAAGGCCTCAAAACTGGCCTGGAAAAATAGAAAGAGAGAGGGGGTGAGAACAGCGGGAGGAGACTGAAAGTATGATTGAAATCAGGAAAATGAAACCAGCTTCAGCACCATCTCCTCCACTTCCTCTCAAGCTGTTCCCTTCAGCTCTTTTTTCCCTTCTTATCTAAAAATACCAAACGCTGAGCCAGAGGCAGCCTTGAATACCGTTATGAGACTTGAATAAAACCGATAAAAATAGCCAGCCCCTTCTCTTAGCTCAGCCTGCAGCTTGAGTGTGTGTCTTGCGTCAGAGAAAGAGAGCTATGGCCTCGATTGTAGATGGCCAATTATTGTTACAGAAGCTAATTAAGAAAGAAAAAGAGACTTGATGGCTGACCTTGGCTACCATTTCCAAGATGATGTACAGACAAATGGCGATGGCTAACAGAGTTCCATTAATATAGAGAGACAGATTCTGAAATTATGGATGCTACTTAAATTACACCCACACCTTTAAGCAGCAGCTAGTTAACCACACACATTAAGTTTAATGAAACAGTTGCCCCTGTACAAACCATCTATCTTCTTAATCTGAGGCTTGTTAATGTCTGTGTACGTACAGACCGCATCAAACAGTGCTGGAGTGCAAGGTTGCCCACGTAATGAGCATGTCTGCACTGCCCAGCCACAGAAATGACTCCCCGCCTCTGCTAACTGCTGGGTTCTCTTCACTTAGCTGCTATGACGCAAAAAAGACTGCGTTACATCTCTCGTCAATGTAATTCAAACAGTATTGGTCGGATTCGAAGCCAGCCCGCTGCAGTACCTTGTACATCGGGCGTGCCCCAGGACAGTCAAACTGCACCCCAGTTATTGGAAAAAAATGGTGGAAAATCTGATGAGAAGGTGAATGTAATTTCTTTCTCTGTAAATCCTAAATCGTGCCTAAATTGTTTTTAACCCACATTAGCACAGAAATAGGAAACGGAGTGGAATCTGCTTGCCAGACAGATGTGTGTGCATTTCTTCACTCCTTTAGAGAAGGGATGGAAAATTCACAAACATTTACTCCAACAGGGCTAAATGATGAATAACTGTTCACAGGTCACTCCCTCTTCTTTGGTCATTTTTGGCCTCGTCAGAAATTTAGAATATTGTGTTATTTTTTTTACCCTGTAATTTAAATCAAAACGTTAAGATATCATATATTTCATATTATTTTTAAGGGCTGTGTGAGTTTTAATCTTGATGATTACTGCTTATACTCAAAATATTAGAATTTTGTAATGAAGAATGCATAAATGAATGTTATGAATGTTAATTTATGCCCCCATTACTTGGTTGAGGCTCCTTTTGCATGAATTACTGCATCACTGCAGCGTGCTGTGGAGTTACAGAGCCCAGGTTGCTCTGATACATTTGCATTTACTGTACAGATTGCATGTCTTGACAGCTTTCATTAAGCAGCCATAGCACTTTCAGATGCCGTTCACCACTTCGCGCAGGTTCTGAGAGAGGAAAAAAAAGGCACTGATCGTGGGGAATCAACTCGTGGCCCTGTTTCAACTGTGCGACAGCCTGACGACGGCCGACCAAAATTTCTGACATGTCAGAAATTGAACTGACCGCTGGACGGCTGTTCCAGAGCAGCTGATCAGTCCACGCTTCCCAAAATACGGCACACCAAACAACATGTGATAAGATGCAGAGACAAGGTGCCAACTGGAACTAATCATTCGGCACAGCCTTCAGGAGCACTTCGACATGCAGACTGGAGTAGGTGGGGATTGAACCAGTGACTGACGAGCTGCTCCTATCTTTTTGTTAAAAGATGTATGCTCTGCAATGCTCTGCCCACACGTTTTCAACACTATGCCTCCACTTCATGGTGCAGGTTTTATAATAGTTGTGATCTAAAATCTATTTGTAGCAATCTTCAAAAACATAAGTGCACAGATAAAACCGAAGTGCTGTGTTTCTTTAAATATGTTTTAAAAGGAACCTGGTTTGCAGAAGGAGCCCTGGGATCTGACCGCTCTCTTACCTGTGCCTCTGGACGGTTGAACACTTCCTGATTGGTCACAGAGGCGACCAGGCAGAAGCGGTTACACTTGGTGGTCTTGATGTGCATAATGGGCAATCCTGAGAGCCGAAACCTTTTCCACTTGATACCTGAAGTCAGGGCGCAACGGGACGCCGAAACAGTCTTCAACGGTGGTGAGGATGACGATGATGATGAAGAGGAAGGGGGAAATCGGGGAGATCGGAGGAGCGTTGCCTTCCCCAGGGTGACAGACGGGAAGGAAGTAATGGATGCTCCTTAACAGGAAACAGGTCAAGTTTTGTAATGTGGATCTTTGTCTGTTGCGGTAACGCAGTAGTTCCTCTTCTTTAGTCCACGATGTCAGATACACTCTACGCTACATTCACGTCTTCTCAGTCGCATAGCCTCCTAACCCACATTCCAAGGTTATCTAGTCTGCATCTCCTGCCGCCAACATTTAAGGTTTGGATTTTATCCCTCCCTTCAGCTGCTTCAGCAATCTTTTCCGTAAATCTTTTGCCTTTTCCTTCCTGCCTCCGTCGGTCTCAGCGAGCCAGCCCTGCAGCAGCCTGCATACTGAAGGAATTTTCCAGAGATTTGGGTGTGGAGAGCTGAAAGTCATTCAGCCTCTTCTAAGCTCACTCTCTCTCTCTCCTACTGCTTCACAGCCGCTTAAATGAGCCTCTGCCAGCCGATGACGCATTACCCACAATCCCCTCCCTCTCCCCCATCCTGGTCTCATTCATTCGTTCATTCACTGCAAGCCAATCGGCTGTGGAAGAGGGAGGGGCAGCATTTCTTTATTTTTTTTTCTACCTATCACTCTACTGACTGATACTAGCCGATGCTGACTAATCAGACAGAAACAAGGGCAGTGTGTGCAGAGAGAGTGAGAGATACTGGAAAATAATGACATAACCTCTGAGCAAACTGACGCATTAATCTGCTTTCTGTTGCATTTGAACTCAAACAAAAATCCTTTGTTGAAAGGGAAATATGTGACAATGAACCCTTGATTCCACACACATACTAAAGACCATCACCTGACTCCTGGGCGCTTGGAGTAATACGTGGAAAACATGTCAGTCTTTATAAATATGGATGAAGCAGAGAGAGAGAGAAGCAGACAAAGGGAGACAGAGAGAGACAGCTGACAGACAAAGAAGGGAAGATAGGAGATAGGAAGGGATAGGAAAAAAAAGAGTGGAAAGAGAAAGAGAGACATGGCTGGTGAAGAATGCAGGATGGAAAGATGAAGGGATAAAAAGCAAGAGGTGGGAGAGACGTGGCGCTCATGGAAAGTATGCAGTTTGATAACATGCTTTTATGAGGTATAAATAGCAGAGAGCTTGAAGTGTGCACTGCCGGCAGTTGGAAAAACAAGACCAGGCTGGGCAGCCAATCCACCAACATTTGCACCTGCGTGTGCAAGTCCTTAAACACTTCTTGGTTGGGAAGAAGCAGTCGACACAATTGAGACAAAGACAAACAGGCCTGCTTTGTTGAATTTAACCCTCTGCCAAGTGTCGCATTTAAAACGCAGAGGAGCTCAAATCCAGCTTTTATTTTCAGACGCCAACGTATGAAGCAGCACATTAGTCTGCTTGCTGAAGAAAAAGCTGTTTTGTGGACGAATATTATCAGAAGAGTATCGAGTTAGATGTGATAAAAATATAACTGTAATCCGTTAGTTACTGAGAATAAATGTGCAATTCAATTAGAGTTAATGATGGAAATGTTAATGATTACATTTGAGGCGACATCTGAATATTTTCTGTAAAAAGCTCGGCTATGTCTTGAATAATGTTTGTCGTTGCTTTGCACAATGTCTTCCTTTGTCATTTCTAGCCGCAGTCGTTTAGTAAAGTTTGATGCTGTTCTGATGCTTTTGATTGTCATGTTTGCAGCGCCGCCCGCCTTGCCTCTCAAGCTTCATTAGAAATTTAGAAAAGTAATTAAAATGTAATAAGTTAGATTACTTTGATAAAGTAATTGAAATAATTACACTATTAATACATTTTAAATAGGGTATTTTGTAATCTATAACCTATTACATTACAAGCGACAGAAACATTAAACTTGATTTGATATCTGCCTGTTAATTGTTTGCCCACTACAAGATATCATCTGATTAATTCAGAGTTTTGGGCTCCAAAACAACAACTGAGAAGTAGAACCTCACCCACACCCACACGCCCCCTTATGTTTTCTAACACAGGGAAACTTTGTCGGACTGAATCCCTGCTAAAACACAGGTACACTCAAATATACACCTGCAGGAAGTCACTCGCCTACATCCCTGTGGACCATGAGTCTGTTCCAGCTGCAGATCAGCAGAGACATCTGGCTGGAACGCCCTTCATAAACTATTAGACCAACATGTCAACATACTGTACACGACTTCTGCGGGTCACTGCGTGCAGGTGTTAATGCACGGTGACATGACTAAAAGCACTGTCCCGTGTGTGTTTACTGGATGGAAAATGTGCGGGGAAAATAAAGTGGTGTAATGTTGGTGAGCCTCCCGACGGTGAAGCCGATGCTGTCATGTAAGTGTTGTTTGTTGATGTTAAACATTACCGTGTGAGCATGTGTGTAGGTGCTAATCATCTCCAGACCTCACCCTGCTGTGGCCACTGTGTGTGAGTGAGTGAGTGTGCACGCTCAGTCTTGCATTTTTTCCATCCCCATGTTTTTGTTTCATCTTCCCATTTTTTCCATTCCCTCACTAGACCGATATACAGGCAACACACACAGACAGACAGGTGTGCACAGTGCACACAACACACACAAGAACAAATCCTGGCTGCCTGATACATACTGGACACGGAACTATGTTACTAGCCAGCTGCTACATATTTACTGCCTCATGCTCTTCTTTCCAATGTTGAGGTGAAAGTTACACGGTTCAACTAACAACTGATCTGTGAAGGCTGATTATTAGGAACACAGCTAGTGTGCTGGATGGAGGATTACCCATACTGGCTTTCTGAGGCCATTGCATTACATTATATTTACTCATTTGGCAGACGCTTTTATCCAAAGTGACAACATACAAGCATCAACAGAGAGCATCAAATACAGCACAAGATCTACAACTGACAATACGTACTAGTTAGAGCTAATAGCGCATGCCACATCAATGTGGTAAATACCTAGGGAAAGAAGTAAGAGTTAACAAAAAAGTGCAATCAATACAAGGTAATTGTAAGGAGTTAGAAGGAGAAGAGCACAGGAAGTGCATACCAATACCAATATAGATACAGAAATAAAAAAATAAAAGATCTGCTAACAATATAAACAAAACATTTACACGTCACATAAGCAAGCGTTTAGGATCTCACAAGCTTATTCACTCTTATAGGGAGTTAGATCTGTAGTGATAAAACTCGTCTTACATAAATATGAAGCTACCATGAGGAGCTGCTTAGCTTAGCAAATAACTACATGAGAGAGGAATTCACTAGGGCTGGACCTGAATATTCGACCGTTGGGTAGACATTAGGGGTGGGAATCTCTGGGCACCGATTTGATTATAAAACGATTATCGAGGCATCATATTTTTTCTATACAGGATCCCTGGATAATTACTAAGCATTTAATTTTGCCCATTAAAACCCAAAAGAAACATCTCCTAATTAAAGCTGCAAGCAGCGTTGGGCGGGCCCTCGCACCTGTACCGCGTCGGGGTGTGATGCGTCCGCGCTGCCTATTCTGGAGCTCTGCCAATGCCGCTGTGCATTTGCTACGCGATTCGGGCGTTGCATGAAGGTGTTGTACCTCACTTCCTGTTGCCAGCAGGTGGCGCTATGACAGTGGGTGAATGTCGGCATGTACAT
>JAPMOB010245666.1:0-15114 GCA_029875015.1 Lepomis gibbosus
AAAACAAATAGCACTTCAACTTAAAATAACCGGCAGGCATGTAAACAAATACAAAAATAAAAGTGCCACAGTGTTTGCAATGCATATCTATATATACATATACATTTTATCCTGATCCTGATCCTGATGTCCTGATCGAGACGTTACGTCCGATTCCGAGTCTGAAACAACATGATTGGGCCGGATTTCTGATCTCACGATCGGATCTGGACATTATGTGGACAGACAACATTTATTGCAAAGCCACTCAGCGTCTGGCACTTCCTCCACTCCAGAGCACTCCAAGTGGAACCACAATTGGCAAAGGTCACGGTGGATCCATTCACTGATGCACCATCTCCTGAGACAGGTGGGACCACTCTACTGCAGAGAGCGCAGTCTTCCCCATTTTCCTCAGTTGGAGGAGGTGCCTCCTTCTCCTTCCTCTCTAGGGCTGGACTCATGAGGACATTGGACAGACTTCTCAGGAATTACACCTGCTACCACCAGGTAATTTTTAGGAGTCACCCTCTTACAGGCGGGGCATGTTGGAGTGGTGTTGTGAGTGGCTGATGTTGTGGTGTCGGTAGGTGGAGTGCTGGATGTTTTAGTGAGAGTGGCAGGTGCACCGGATGGAGTGGCTGAGGGAGTGACGTGGCCAATCGATGAAGTAAAATCACTTTGGTCATCAGAAGGAAGTACTCCCATCACCTAAAAAAGAAAAGCACATTTAAAACTCATTAGCAAACTTTAAAAAAAGAAATGCAAAGAGGATGAGTTATTGTAATAATGTTAAAATTACCTAGGTTGTGTCTACAACACCCCTGGACAGAGGATGATGAGGTCTTTTGAGACATGTGTCTCGTGTTGGTCCATGATTAAGATTAGTGGTCTTTCCTCAAGAGCATTCTGCACAAAATGCCTGAGCCATTTGAGGAAGAGCTCAGAATCTATTGTACTCCTTCTCCTGGATGCCATAGAGGGTAGATTATGAAAGGTGGAGTGCTTTCCCCGGCTGCACTCACGCAGCAGTGCACTGTGATGTGCTCCCTGGTGCTCTGCTGCTGCTGGTACACATGTTTCCTCCCACTCTGGCAGAGCACCTTCTCCGTGGACCTAGGCTTGTCCCCAAAGCCAACTTCGTCACAGTTGAAGATGAGATGGGGCTTGTCCTCCAAACTGTGAATGACATATAAGGCCTCATTTAATCAAAAAAAAAACAACCTCTATGGCCTCTAGGGTAGCACTGTGAGATCACCAGAGATCTGGTGAAAGTGCTGGCTATTGAAGTAAACCTGCACCACCAACTGGTCAAAATCTTATATTGTCCAATTCCTTTGTTTAAGTTCAAATACCAGAAAACCTAATGACATCCCCCTCAGCATCTGCTGCATTTATAGAGTTCACTGCTAATTATCAATAAATAATAAACTGAGATTAAGAACACTAAACCTCATAAACATTACTCATGACCATGCTAGTGCGTCATTTGAAAGAATAAGCTTTTACAACATCTAGAGTGGCTGTAGAGTGACAGTCAGTGTTGCTTCTGGTGCAGATGAAGCAATAAGAACTTGGTGAGGAGGGGCTGTAATTTGTTTGTGGCGTGATCTTTTCTCCGCAGCCTGCTAGCTTCTCTTCTCGTCTGTTGCTCACAGAGCCACTACCATGGTTGTAGACTCAGCCATGTAGTTTTAGCTGCTGAATCTTACCAGACCTTAACCATAGAGGTGGCAGATCAGAAATCCCTCGTATGAGTCATCTTGTGAACTACACTGACTAGCGATCTAATTTGTTGTTTAATAGTGAAAACGTGTTGCGTTATTTCGCTTAGTTAGTTCACTGGAAGACCAGGTACATTTCTTCTTGGACAATGAGGAACATTGGTTGAGTTTCTTTGTCGTCCCCATAGAAGTTACATTGAAGTAGAGGGAAACAATTAACAGAGCAAATACTGCTGAATGGTCAAAGATAAAATTAAAGAGGAAGGAGAGTGAAAGTGAAACGACTTACACTTCCCTTGCATTAACTTGCTGTCACCAATTACATCATCATCTAAAATGTGAGGTCAGACAGCAATTTAAAATTTGAAGGCACTTTAGATGTTAAATATTCATTTTTTAAATCTTAAACTTGTGCCCTATCTTATTCAGCTTTGGGCAGCTTCCTCAGGGGAATCCTCTGGTAGGCAAGAGTACAACGCTTGAAATATTCCTGATTTTCTCAAAACCAAGTCCTGAAGTGCCGTTAAAAAACACACCACACATTTGAGCCACTGCAGGGGGCAGATGCAGCAGTGTGCTTGCAGAGTGGAAGAAAAAAAATCAATTTCCTTTAGGGGCGTTACATTTTTAATACACTCATTCATTAGTTCGGTTGTAATTATTTGGAAACTCCCTGTCGACTCGTACAGCGGTTTCATGAAAATAAGCCGTATTTAATCACTAATTAGTCTCTGTATGTACGTGTTTTTTGTATACGTTTTTTTTTTTTTTACATTGTGGGTGCAATTAATATTTATTTACGCTATGAGATCAGAGATTAGGCGGAGGGTAAAACTCATATAACACAATTTACCCACTTAATATGAATCTTATTAAAATGAATAAATAAAACAACTCAGAAAAGTTCTGTATGCAAGAATAGCATGCCATTTAACAAGAGTTGGTCATTTGAACATGCACGTGACCCTTAAAAGTCTACTCTATTCGTTGTTATTGTCTAGTACATCAATATCTAGGGAATAAGTGCAATTTTAATGGAGCAGATTACTGATTCCTCTTTGAAGTTCAAAATGAAATGTCCATAAAAATCACAAATTGTTTTTATTTTGTATTTTTGTCTATATTTCTACGTTCAGGTTTAACAGACGGCCTTGAGTGCCCTTAAAACATATTATAGTCCATCATTCTGATCTCTCTACTCTTAACTTTTTCCAGCAATTTGATCTTTTATATTGGCACTGCTAGAAACCTATTAGTAGTTATCAATGCCTTCACCTCCAAAGTTTACTCCCTCTCCTCTGTTCTCAAGCAAAGCTCTCTCACATAAACATGCAAAAATGCTCAAGACTCTGTTTTGAGAAAGATTTTGGATGAGTATGGAGAGACAGGGCTGACAATGGTCAAAGTGCATATTCCATTTGATTTTAAGGTGATAGGTTTTAAGGCAGTGCCTGTTGTGGCTCACACAGGCTCATGTCCTCAGGGTGGCTTCAAGCAAGTCCAGTCCAGAGAAAACACCAGAGGTGACTGAGTTGTTGCAGGGAGAGCATCTGGGAAAGCCCTGCCTGAGGACATCTGGCAGATCAGCAACAGCTGTGTTATCTCACTTCTCAAAATACACTTTCATGCGAGCTTTTTATTCTTCCTATGTTTTATTTGCATTAACTTTTTTCATTTCATATTTTGTTCCATTTTTAACTATTCACTTGTTAAATTCTTATTTCTGTCATTTGGTTTACAGTAAATGATAATTTATTATTATTATTATTATTATTATTATTATTATTATTATATTTCAAACTATCTGCCTGCCTTGCCTTTATTTCATTGTAAGTGTATCCTTGTGCTTGCAACCCTGCCAACCTTTCATGGCTGTCAGATTACGTCCTTGGTGCCCTGGCCTGCAGTGATATGGAATTGAATTGTGCTGCAGGGATTTGGTGAAGGGAGATTGCTCTGTGAGTCTGCAGCCACAGTCAGACTGCTTGATACTGTTATGCCTCCATTTTACCATTTCAGAACTGCTCAGGGATGTTGACTGTTTTCTGTGTATGAGCAGTCGATTCTGAAGATAGAGGTTAGTTTGGACAGACAGGAAGACAGACGCAGATATGCAACCTTGTTTCCAACAGGAAATTACAGAGTACAGGGCTGTTGTTGATGGCTGTTTGTTTTAAAGTCCTTTTGTAGAGATAGGCAAAAGCAATAACTGAAAATTAAAAGTGTCTGTAGGTGCGTTGTAAGTGGGTTTATTTTTGTGTCTATGAACAGGACATGTGTTTTAATTTACCCAGACTAATGAAAATTGTCAAGGGTCAGGAGAAAGTGACTAACTTCAGTTGTGGGTGATAACTACCGTTGTACCTACAATTAATTTACAAAAACATAATTAATTCAAAAGAAAATGAGTTCCTCTCATCTCATTTAAAAGTAACATTTAATTTCAGTAGTTTCTGTCTTTGCACCTGCTGAAGGCTATTTTAAGACCAATACCACTGCCTTGTTATCAGGTCACGTGTTTTGACATTTATACATGTGCTAAAGTGGTGTAATAATATATGGTATGAAAAAAAAAAACAGAGTATTATTTGTCTTCAATTGTTGTTTTTTTAAATCCTTCACATTGCGAGGTCACCTGGCTGTTGAGTAAAATGTAAAATTTGCAGAAATGAAACATTTTTTTTTGCACTTCACAGAAGGCACTCAATCTATCACAAAAAAAAGAAAAAAAATTTTTTTTTACTCGGAATGAGTCTGATTCACCTGTGATGGAAGTGATAGCATTAGCATCTGCTCTAATCCACTCAGGTATTAGACATAACTTGACACCTGCAGCAATACAACAGTTCCCATTAGATTCAGTGGGATTTGGAGCCCCAGTTAGAAACCAAGTGAATCAGTAAGAGCTCTACTTTGTAGACATTAGTCTTTCAAACAGAGAATGCCTGAAGTGAAACACAGGGTTCATGTTCCTTAGTGTCTTTAGAAATTCTCAGTAATCTTTAAGTAATCACTTTACTTTAATTACCAGACGACCAGGGTTAATAGAATTTGTTTTCAGTACAGCATAGCAATCAGGCTCGGTTCACACCTATCGTGAAAAAATATTTAGTTATTTACTAGTTATTTACATACAATAGGCTATGTTCTGTATAACGTCTTTCATTACACAGTCATTATACTGTCATTATCAGTTTTAAGGCAAAGAAAGGAGAATATTTAAATATAAGTTTGCAAGATGAGTAAATTAATTTATTACAAAAATACACTTAAGGTTTTTGGGATCTGAGGTCTTTAAAATAAAAAATTCTAAATCTGCCCATATTTTGTCACACATTTCTCATGACTTTACACATATTTGTACTGAGATGAGATCAATAGCTACTACAATATAATTAAAACTTTTCATTAGTTACCTTGTGGGAAGTGAGGCCAAGCTCCTGAATGTCTGTGTTCTTTTTGATTAAGGGTATTCTTGCACATTGCCAATATGGATGGAAGCCCTGTTGGTTATCCAGATAAACCGCAGAGTTGGCCTGAGGGGGTATGGGAATAAAGATTAAAGTCCCTGATGTTTATAGATCTCTGTGAGAGAATAGAGGAAGCTCCGCAAAATGCTTCGATTTGCACCCAACACAAGCCTGTGCTTTCAATCATATTCTGTGATTTCTCAATATAAGGTTGAAAATATAAATGACCAAATGCTTACTTTCTGCTGGGTTCGTACTTTGTACCAGAATGAGATCAGATTGAGGGCTTCCATCTGTACCACTCATCATTTCTTACAGTAAATATGTTAATCAAACTGCCTCATATCCATCATATCAGACAAGGACGACACTGATGGACTTATGTTAAATCTTTAATAAAAAGCTAACATCAGCCCTAAATATGTCAACAGCTATGTGCCACTTTATGTCCCTGCTGTATATCTAAAATAGACAGAACCCCAGTCCTGAGGCTTTTTTCCAGACTGTGACTTTGAGAATAGTTCCCCTTTGATGTACACACATAACATGAGCCAACCTAAATGCACCATATACCTAACATGTTGTCATAAGACATAGTTACATATGTCAGCTGTTTGCTTCATATACTGGAATGTAATTTTACTTTCTTTTGCAAGAGAAGAGTTATGCTGCTTATGTGACTGCCAGTGCTTGGTACTAAATTTTTATTTTAATCAATTGTCAACACAAATTGACCAACAATACAAACAATATGTGTGCTTTGAATCGAGTCTAGCACCACAAAACAACTCTTCCTTTCAATGCATTTTCACTCAGAAAATATTCTGCCCACAGAAATAGGCCTCAGCAGAAAATCAAGCCTGTTTGATAAAATAGGTGTGTATAAGGACAGAGTCATAAAATGGGCAATAACAAAGAAAATATGAATTATCTTAGCTAACAGCTCGTTGTTGGTTTATTTTATTTTACACATTATTTTTATCCCTTTCTGATGACAGAATGGGTTTGACGTTACCTATCTGTTTTATCTGTATTACGCGCTTTCTGAGTGAGTGGTGTAAAGTATTAAATTCTAAATCTTCTAACTCACCAGAGCAACAAACTGGACTTAAGTCTTGTTTTATTTGTGTTTCTGAATTGTTGTTGTTGGGTTCTCGTTTCCACACTTCCGTTATGGTCACACTATTAGAGTGAATGGTAAGATGTAGAAGTAATGTGGAGTTTATCCTATCTCTCTACAGTGACACACACGGATGCATCTCCAACACAACAATGTTATGTCTGAATACAGTTGCAGCTTCAGAACATTAGAAACTTAAGCATCGTATAAAATTGTCATCAACAAATGCTTTTAGTGCAGAAGATGATTATATGTAAGGTTTGTTAAGCATAAAACTGGATTTATTAGGACAGCCATTTGTGCAAATGATGCTGAAGGTTCACAAATGGCAAGTAAATTGCTGCTTATCTTAAATTTTGAAGGTAGTTAATGGTGCTAGTTGGGTGTCAGTATGTCAATAGCTCTGAAATTACATTTCAGTGCATCTCTGTCTGCCATGGGCAGCACTGATGACAACTTAAATCATTTGGATGAACACGTTTAGTTCCCATGAGTCTTTGTTGCTATGTCAGGCTGAGATTGACATGCCATAAAACCACATTAGGACAAAATTTCATTTACCGATGTGTTTACAGTTGGAATAAATGGACAGAAATAAGCTAATATTGCGGGTGTAAATGTGTTGGCACATTAGTTGGGGAGTTAAGTCATATGATGTCATCTGTTACAGAAATAGGCTTGAACTGTCAGAGCCAATGATGTTAGAGATGGAAACGTGAAACCGTCTGAATTTCAATGAGGGATGATTGCTGCAGTGTTGCATCAAATTGTGTACTGAATGAGACAGTTTGAATAAATTTCATTCTAGGTGTACAGGGCTGTTTAGGAACTGGACTCTTTCACAATAAACTAGGACTCTCTTAAGAATTTATTTTTCAATTTTCAGTTTTAATACATTTTTTTAACTTCCAACACACCATAGACACTGACTAAGTTGTCACTGCAAGTCTTTACTGTCACCAAACATATACACACATATATTTTTCACCCAAGCTGCATTGTCTATTTCAAATGGATGACTTCTTGGAAGGAATGCAATGTGTGAGAGTATTTTAGAAGTCTAAGGTGTCACTCAAGGTCTGATGCAACTTTGAGCAAATATGTTGAAGAATTATTAGAAGGCTGATTGAAAATAGTTTTCATATTAACTTTTTTATGGTTCTGAAAAAGTAAGTTACTTTAAATAACTGTCAGGCCTCATTATTGTACTGAGTTTGCATGAGAATAGCTTAAGGGGGCTTGGGTTTCTATGTGTTTTCTATTGTTTCCCTAACAATTAACTTCACATTTTATTATGAGACTGTCATAATAAACCTATTCATCTCTTCACCATAGTGCGAGTCAGTCCTCAGTTTTATGTATCTCTAACTTCCTGAAAAAATTAATAACAGATTGTTTTGATCACCTTCGCTCATTTTATCTTTGTATTAAGACTTGTGTATGACTGTATGTTTTTGATGCTTCTGTGCAAAAGCAACTACATTTTATGTTATTTAAGGAAATTGCTCCACTCCTGACAATGTTTTTTTCACCATCTATATTCATTTTCAGCTACACCACAGGTGCCTTTTTATCAGCTTATTTATACAGCGAGGGAATGCTATGTAAAAGGAAGGATTTCACATTGACTTGCTTAAAAAGTGCACCAAATTTGTTTGTTTGGGTTACTGCTCTAAGTGGAAAAATAATAATAATCAAACATTTTTTCTTTTCGTCATACCTTATCAAAAATACAAAAACTATTGGTAACCTCTCCCTTTGCCGCAAAGTGGACTTGCACATTTGATAAAGATGACAAAATGCAGAAATGATATATGTTGCTTTTATTTGCCATACGTCATTCACTGACAAAAAATGTACAGCATTCAGAATTACATTGTGAAGCTACTTATGTTTGGCATCAGACCCCAGAGAGGCCTAACTCTCTGTTAGACCTCATATAAAAAGCTGTTATAAAGCTCCAACAACAAAACCAAAATGGAGTTATTTGGGATTTGGGAAGGGTCATGCTGTGTAAAATATGCTGTCAACACCAATCATGGATATGAAACACATCAAAAATCCATTGCATTTTGACATGTTTTTTAGCTGAGGTGTCAGAGAATCCAAACAGAAGTAAAGTGTCATTTCTTTAAACATCTGAAACTTGAAAATCATGCTACGTAGCAACATCTGACATTCACTTGCAAAAATGTACTGTATATATGAATACAAATACATGCACATACATATACATATTATGCATTATATTATAACAGAACCACACTATTACACTGTATAAATTAAATAGAGAGGGAAAGGATCTACAAATATGGTACATAAATCTATAATGTTTTAACCTTTAAATGTTATAATTAAAAATAAAAAATTATTACAGATGTCACATAAACACTGTTTCTTCCCTGCTTCCCACGCAGGGAAGAAACCCTGACATCACATTCAAACAGAATAATTCAATTTAATAGAACTATGTCATGTTTTAATTCAGGAAGGTTAATGTTGACTGAATGTCATTAATTAGAAGGGCTGCAAAAAGGTCAAAAGTAGAAGCTGTCAGGGTACCTCAGTTTCCACACATTCATGTTCAAAATGCTCTCGGCGCATATGTCAGAAATTTAATTGAAAAAATTCCTCTTTGTTCCAGGCAGCACCTATTCACAGGCCACAGAGGAAATGAAAAAACACAACGCCAGGGAGCCCACAGTGTGAAACACAGCAAAGTCTGCTGGTCACGGCACACTTGTATCATTTGTTTCTCAAAAAAGAAGAATGTTGTCTCTGCGCCGTGGATGCTCATTCTCCATTTTGTGTCTTGTCTGTGGTGTCGTAGCCTTGGGGTTGACTCTCCGCCTGCGGTTCAAGAATGGATCTCCGTCTGGGAGGAAATGTTCCCTCACAGTTTTCCTCATGGAGACAGCATGGGGAAGACACCACCACCCCGGAGCTACACAGAGAGGCAGCCTGCTGGCTCAGCTCTGATGAAATTGAGGAGACAAGTATATTTCCTTTCGTTATGTATATTACAATCTCTTCTTTTGGCTGGAGATGCCTGCCTGAGACACAAATAAAGTCAGGGTCAAGTCAGGCTTTAAAATGCTCAGTTTGTTTGTTATAATTCTGAATGTGAGTCTGGTTGGTTGTACAGCAGTGAAAAGAGACAATAAGGTTAATTTTTTTGTTCCCTGCTCAGTGAACATTGTACTGCATTATATAGAAATAAACAAGACATTCTCTAACCAAGTCACGCTTTGCATCCAGTTTTGCAATTATGTTTCCATGGTTAAACCCATGACTGCAAAATTACTATTGGACACAGCCATGAGTGGCATCATTTCTGCAGGTTTCTTCAAAATCCAACCAGTGGTGTCTGAGGCATCACATGTCGGAAGAAACTTTGAAATAAACACAAGCATTTGTCTGGGCTGATTGTACAGACAGACGCAAACCGAGATTTTTTTTTCAACACATTGGCAATTTATGATTAAGTGGCCCGTGTTGTTATTTTAGATTGCATTATATTACAGCAAGATGTTCATGATATGTTGTCAAATGCCTGCATGCTTGAGTAACCCAACCAGGACTAAATGTGGAATTTAGGGATCATAAAACTTGCCAGTAGACTTGTGAATCTGTCCAAAAGTAGTTCATTCTGAGCCAGGCAATTTTATATCCTCCAATCTGTAAAAACTCCAAAGAAATCTTTGTGCAAGTGCCATTGTTTAGGGATAATTGTATCTAGAAACAAAGAGCTTACACCACAATGATGAATGTGGATGCTCTTTTCCACTGAGCAAGAAAGCATGGGCTGACCCACTTTAGACCCATATGTGAAGGTGATGTATGGAGAATGTTGGGGAGGGAGGAAGGAATGAGGTACCGCATGAAGATGTGAAAGAGCTGTTGGGATCTACCTCTTACATTTAATTGCTTGAGTTTATTGCCAGTGAATAACTAGCATGACGTCTTCTTTCTTAATCAACGGCAGTTCAATAAACGAAATGTTACACTTGGGATTATAAGCACATCAAGAAAGAGGTGGTTGATGTGTGAGAGTGTTTTAGAAGTTATGAAGATGAGAGTAATAAAAAAAAAAATGTAATGACTTGAGAGCATTGAATTATTGACCAAACACTGAGCCCTGTTGGCCTAAATCACCAAGACTCAATTCTTTTAACAAATCTCAAGACAGTCACAGTTAGGCGTGCGGTATGCTGCTGAATACGCTCTCTCCAGTCTGGTGTGTCCTTAATTTTCCTATTCAGACAAAAAAACCTCCATATTTGAGGTCAAACTCTAATGTGGTGGCTATGTTTGGCCTATTTGGATCAGCTGGGATTTGTGAGGTCCACAGATAGTTGCTGCGAGTCAATGATACACGATGCCTATAAGGATGCAGGGTAATTGTCGGTTACATTGCAAACATGACAAATTGCCTCCACCGCAGCGAGGTCCCTCAAGTGAAACAGGCCGCCGTGGGGTCACTCTCAGGTTAAGAGTATTATCAGCTATTGACCTTGACTGTTCATTCTCACTTGTGCATGGCAAGGGGTGGCATGGGATTGAGGCAAGAAACATGAATGCCTCTTAACAGTCTGACTCCAAGTGGGTAAGAACTGCATGTGCAGAAGCCCAGACGTACATAAAGCCAGCTCAATGTGCATTAAAGAACAATTTTATTATTTTATTATAAGGACTATCACCTGTAGATGTTGGTATTTTTCTGCAATATTAATGGAATAGTATTTGTTGTGTTTCATTGATTTATTGTGAAAAATATACAAATCTAATAAAATGAAATATGACATGTTAATTAGTGAGCTTTATAGGTGCTGGTTGGCAGATTTTGTCACAGTTTGACAGAGCCAGGTTTGGTGTTTTCCCATTTTACAGTCTCTGGCATTAGCTTCATATTTACTATACAGGCATCACATCAAACTGTCACCAAAAAAGTGAATAAGAGCATTTAACCAAATATTGCTTTCGTTGAAGGCCTGATTCAATAGCCTGAAAGCAAAATGTTGTTTCTTTTCTTCAATATAAATATCTATTTAATGACTCCAAAGATGTAAAAGCTGAATTACTCACACTTGGTTTCTTTGAATTCCTTAATATTCATGAACCTCCCTGTCAAAAAATAAGTAATGCATTATTTATCGCTTTTTGTGTCCCATCATTCATACAGAAATCACACCCTGAGACATTAAACTAAGAAATATGAAAGCACAGCTTTTTTAGTGACCCATCAATATTTTATTCGTCCACATCAAATTTGCCTTCGGAACTCATATTTTTAGAATGAATTTGTTATGCCATATTTCAGTGGGTGGTGCCCCGTGTGTATCCAAATGGAGAATGCGGTGCAAGGATGATAACTTGGTAACTCCCTTGATCTTTGCTTGGCTTAGTTCCATGGCTGAATCATATGTGGTAATGGTGGCTGCTATTTTAAACAAACCATGGGGGATGCATCTATTTTGCAATGAACCATTTCATCCTGACAACTCTCCCATGACATAGGCTGCTGACAAATACAAGTTTCAGAGGCCGGATAGTTGCATCCATGAACATATTGGACAAGAAAGTCCCTGTGGTATGTCATCCATGGTTATTTTTTTCCACAATCAAGTGTTTTGGAATACTGTATGTGTGATAAGAGAATTCAGATCTCTGATTTAAATAATGTGTTGGAAAGAGACACACAAGTGGAAGATTTACACATTGTCGAATGATATCACTTTTTTCACAAGGTGGTTAAATACAGCCAAGTCTTTGAAATCAAGTCTGGGTCTAAATATAACTCACTCAGTCTTACCTTTCTGTGTGTAAACAGGCAAACACAGGACCACTGAGACCCTGTGGGTGCAGGAGGCAATTATTTGGAGAAAACTGCAATGTTACAGGTTGAGGGAGGTATGTTAATTACCTTAGTGAATTCAGAAGATACTGCTTCTTACTTTTCTTTTGTTCAGTCTCTTTATGGGCTAATTAATTATGAAACAATGCACAGGTGATTCATCTTAGAGCAGGAAATGTTCAAACCTTTTTTCTTCCTTTCACATGTACACAGCAGCTAGGGGAAGGCTTTTTATCATATGTCAGAGAGGTGGGCACAATTTCACATAATGTACAGGAAACTTTTAATGGAGCATCGGAAAAACGACAGGCCTCAGCTCATGGGACGAGAGTCATTTAGGGCACAGACATCAAAGCAGTCATGGATGGATAATGACTTGAGACTCTAATTTGGTGATTTTATACTATTATAACTGAATTATACAGGTGTGTCTACATGTACTGTACCTGGGGAGATAATGACAGGGAGAGCAAAGGCTGTAAAATATGAATAGTGGTTAGCACTTGACGTCTCTTGTAGGCTGGAGATGCTTTTCACACATGCAACCAGCAGCATTTCAGGGTTTAAATATTCACTATTGGTGGCTCTTCCACATGGAAAAAAATCTTTCATGAGTCCATTCACTCATGACGTGACCATTCTCGATAGATTACTCTTTGTCTTGTCATCATAGTGGGAGCACTGCGGGTGAGCAGCGGTGAGATGGAAAATGATGACACCAATGAAAAGCAGCATTCTCCAATCTCAAACATACTGCCTAAATGATGGAATTTAAAACTTATTTTGCAGTTGAATGACTGTGTTATCCCTCACAGCAGACCTGTCAACTTAACTGTAATGAAACAGGGAGAAAGCGTCGATGAAAAATGCATAGAACTCAGTTTAACCCTCAACATCCGCCTGACGTTGACCTTAAAGCATCACGCTGCAGCACTTGCTTTGGTTGTGAATCTGGAATCACGTCAATAGCACAAAAATACTCACAATACGTCACAGAACTACTTCATGTACAGATGTGATGGCCACTTCTGCCGACAGTGCTGTCAGGAGCACAAGAAGGGTGCTCTGGGGCACATCAACATTTTAGAACTAGAATTACAATGAAAGACTTTTAATTTATTATATTAATTATGAAACAATTAGGGATTTATCAGAGAGCAAGATAAGTGTAAGCCCTTGTCTTCCTTTTGAATAGCCATAATAGGCCAGCAAAAGTATTAAGACATGTAAGTGTCAAAGGTAAAATCAGCTGCATGTACACGTTCTTTCACTTATTTCTAAGTTCAATGCAGTAACTTTGTATTTTCTGTATCCATTAACAATGCTGAGCTTTTCACACCAGAGCGGTAAACTCCGCTGTGGAAAAATTGCAAGAAGAACTTTAAAAAAAATAAATAAAAATGTTTTTCGCACTTTTCACACATGATGCAGAAGTATAAAAGAGCATATGTGAATCAAAATGCATTTGTTGCCTGTACTGAATAACAAAATAACCTTTAGGGTTATTTTTGAATTTTTGAAGTGAGTTTGTATGAGGTGCTGGAAAAGCAGACAAAAGCTTTTTTGTCTGAAGGAGGTCACACACATGTTTTTCTCATGCTCATATTCAGGTTCAAAATTTCATTTAGGGGTTGTAGCAGAACAAGTTTACACGGTTTCATTTTCAAAAAAACACCGTATATTTTTGTCATACTGCACGTTGCTGTAGCTCCTCTTTTCACACTGTGTTGAAGGCTTCGTTTTAGCTACGGAGTGATGCCTCTTAACTCTACATAATCTTTGTTGGGAGTTGCACATGTGCAGTTCCTAGTTAAGGACTACTAGCCAATCAGAAGCAGAGAAGGGCGGGTCGTGAGTAGCCGGTAAACACGGCTTTGGTTCAGCTGTTCATGTTTCCCTTACCAGCTTGGCAACATGGACTAGAGCAGAGGTCACTAATAGGCGGACCGCGGTCCGGATCCGGACCCAGCCGCTGTCCTCTCCAGACAGCCGACCTACAGCCGATTTATTATTGAGACTTGCTACCTCGTAACGGAGCGTTGCAATTTTAACCCGTGCAGCTTTTCTAGCATTTACATTACTGGTTTAGCGGCCCAGGAAACTCACAGTCCAATCGCATGTGCTCCAATCGTCTCATGTGATACTGCTCAGCCAATCAAATCTGTGCATTCGAGTCTAGTCATGTCCGCGAGTGAGACTCATACATAAGAGGGAATGAAAAAGAAAATGAGGCATTACAGCTGTTCATTTGTTAAGATGTTTTGAGTGTTTATTATAAAATTGGTTAAGACTACACTTCATCACTTTAAGCTATCCTTGAATTTCATTTTTTCTAAAAAAAAAAAAAAAAATAGGCACTTTATTCTAGTTTACTTAAATTTAGAATTTATGATTAGAGTATTTATTATCCCTCCAGTTTGATGTGAAAACTGAATATTGTTGAAAGATTGAATGATAACGCAAGTTAGTCGTTATGATGTTCCGGACCTTTGCTTCGGGACATTTTCTCTAACTGGACCTCTTTGAATTGAATTGGACTAGAGGAAGAGTCTCAGAGTGGTGAGTTATTAATTTGTAACAAAAGTATCTTTTATCCATGAAGTTATAACCGTGCTCTGTGTCTACATCATAGTGACAACTTTATGTGCATTGAGAGGGAGAGGAGAGGTGTGTGCTGCAGCTCAGTGTTTTTCCACTGAGGGCATGTCGGACTAGCTGCTTGGCATTATTACGCGCATTTTGCTTTCATCCATGTGTCGTCACAGGGATGAAAGGGAAACAGACTACAAACGAGCAGTTCAGACTACAGTTTTCTGTGGGAGATTGGAACTCCCTTTGGGATGGACTTTGGGCTTTTTCACTTTGTAAACCTATAAAATGTAAAATGCACAAAAAAGACATATAACTCAATAAAGGAGAGGGGAATAACCAAATGGTGTATATGGTGAGTCGGCCATAACCAAACAT
>JAPMOB010245667.1:7230-17696 GCA_029875015.1 Lepomis gibbosus
AGCTTGTTCGACTGAGGAGTAAAATATTTTTAAGTCCTTCACAGTTGTATTCTTCTTTTAAATATTTATTTCTTTATTTTGCTGATCTCCGTAGAAAAAACGGCTTCCATCATGACAAAATGGCTTGTGTGTGGGCTGTCTGCTGTGTCCATTCATGCTGCTTGCAGTAGGATAACACAAAGAATGCAGCGCATGCTTCACTTACACAAGTAAGTGTGTTTAAGAAGGCAGTTTTGAAAAACAAAACCGCACAGCCTTATTACTTTTATTTATTCCATTACCAAAATCAGAGCTTCTATCTCAGGTGTGTCCTGTTTAGCTCCTTCCCCTCACTTAAGTGTGTGCAGGAGATTCTGGGGATCATCTAAAATGAAACCATTTGGCCAGATTTATATGGAGGGGTGTTGGGTGGATGGTGCCAGGAAGCTATCATTAACCCCAGGGCTTTAGCGCTCCCTGCTCTCTCATTTCATGCTCGTGATCTGAGGGTGTGAATTAGCCATTGCCCCGGGCAACCCAACTTAGTTACCGGCTGGACAACATGAAAGCAATACACAGAGCTGCATAAAGAATCCTCTCAAAGCACCCCCCCCACCTCTCTCTCTCCTCCACCTCTCTCTCTCCTCCACACCCTACATCTCTACCTTCTCCTGAGGGACCATTGGGGGGGATACCCGTGTCATGTCTATAATGGACAAGTGGCAGGTTCACCTTTGCCTGGGCTGGGGAGCTTAGAGTAAAAATATTATGATTTACTTTGTGATGTTCACATACATTAAAGCTTACAGTAAGTCGGTTGAGGATAAGTAAAGTAATGTAATGCTGGCATGATAGAAAAAAAAATACATTCAAAGTCTTGAAAAAATCACGAAATATGAAATGCGAGAGTAGCATCATTAATAATTTTTATTAACGGAAAGATATTGGTGTACTTATTTCTTTTAAATGTGGTGATTTAAGTTCTTACACAATGAGCAGACAGCTGTTTTCTCGCTTCCTGTATGCTTTATAAATGGGCAGAGAAGGCCACAAAAATATTCAGAAAGATTTGATCAAGAGTTAATGTATTTTTCCCGCCACATATACCTACATTCACTTAACCTGTGTGACCATAAAGCCAATGTAATATTATATACTGTAAGTCTACATTTTTGTGAAAGTATTGCAGGATTTTAAATGGATTTGGTTTGTGGATACACTGAACCAGCTGATGGAATAACAACACTGTTTATTCAGGGAGGGATGATTGAGCTCGATACTGTGCATACTGTGTGTGTGTGTGTGCGGATGCTACTGCTGCTGCTGCTGCTGGAGTAATACTGACATCAGTGCAGATATGGAGGCAGACACCTGAATCAAGTCGCATGTCATTAAGGCTTCCAAATTCTTCACAAATACCCATGACTCCATGCTGACACACTCTGTCGCAGGCAACAGTTTCCCAGTTTCCCTTAAGAAGGAGCAATATCGACTCCTGTTTAAATGTTTATTGGAATCTCGTTTATGGAGGGAAAAATAAGCTATACTGTATAAACGGGATGATACCAGCACACTAAATGCACCATTCAAACCTCACTTCACAAGTTTCCTTTCCCTGTCCTCCTCTCATACTTGTTAACTTTTAATAAAACCTAATCAAGCGGACATCAAAATAATTACTTGCACCATCTCTACATTCTCGGCACAGTTTGCAAAAAAAAAAAATTACATACTGTACACACACAATGATGTTTTGTCTTTTGATGTCACTAACTTTGATTCATCTTTCGTTGGTTCTCGACTGTGAGCTGGGTTACGAGTGCCTCCTCCTCGGTGTGGGTGACAGCACCTCTGATGATTCCTCCCGCCACACCGGGGCGCTGCTTTTTTAAAGCCGGATATGCAGATCAGGGTATGAAATCAAGCATTAGAAGGTTTCCTTTTTTTGCCCTTGAGGTCATCAAACATACAGTACACACCTACATTATGACCATGATTGATCTTTAGATGTGTTAAATATCAGGGATTGCACAACATTTATTAAAAGAGGTTAATGTGACCTGATGAATATGATTAATTTATAATCGACTACTAATAAAAAGTACAAAAATAACATCTTAAAATGGCTGTTTTAACCTGCTAGGCATCCCTGGGCAAAAATGAGTTGTTGGGCCCCTTTGACTGTACGTTGGCATATTCAGAATTTCCCCAGACACCCAAATAACAACCAGTACTATAGAGCGAAGAGGTGTAGTCAAATTAATTAGCAACAATTTTTGTAATTGAAAAAGCAAAAGTTCTCAGGCGCCTAAAACTTAAATATTTGCTGTTTTTTTGTGGTTTCTAATGGCACACACAATTTCTTTAGGTTTTTTTTTCACTGTTGAATGAAACAGCTAATTTGAATATGAGAATTTGGGCTTTGGCAAATTGTACAGGGCATTTTTCTTTTCTTCACACTTTTGTCATTAATTGACTTCATTAATTATGTCCCTATTGGGTTCATAACCCCCAATTCATCATGTTTTAACTGTAATGGGCCTTAAGCATGGCCATTTCCTCAATCACTGTGCCTTGTATAAAAAAAATGTTGTTAACAATATCCACTTGATTAAAAGTGTTAAATGGCACCCAGTTTTAGATCCATTCAGAAGAACACATTACTGGATTACTGGAACATTACTGGTTGGTGTTGATGGGTAGAGCATTGTCCAAGGAATAACAGTTTTAGTTGCTATTTTACTTTAGTGGTGCAGATTTTTAAACAAATCAAATTAACAACCAATTGATAAGGACTGAACCCTGGGCTTTTTTTGCTAGTTTGTCTGATTGGTGATTTAGCCTTGGATCTGTTTTACAAACTGCTGATCTTCTTCAAAAATGAGAATATCTTTTATTACGTTTTGTGCAGAAATGCATGCTGTTGTAAATTCCCTATGCAATCTATATTTATTTTTGACATGGTGCCATTTTTCCACTTGGCATGTTTATTTAAGCAGCGCTTATGAAAACTATTCAGTGATGACGATCAGTCTTATCTGTAGAAAGGAGAGCAGTGGAGGAAACATTTAGAGAATTAGTGGAGATAGATTCCTTCCCTATCATTAATAACAATCCTCCTCATTTTCTCTTCAGACTTTCAGATGTTTGCATATCATTTGTATTTTTAATTGGTGAAGTTTGATTAAACCCAGCCCCTAGTGTTATATGGCATTAGGCGCTGCCATATGTTTAGTTGTGTGCAGATACCCATTACCATAATAATTTTGCCAGTTTGAGGCGCTCATCTATTTGCTGCACAGCTTTGATTGCATCTGCCTTAACTTAAATGATGCCTTGTGAGTTTTTCAGTTCATCGCTGTGACCTTTAATCTGCCACTTACAGAATGCTCCCATCTATCATGGTTGTCACTTTGAAATTCCTAATCTCGTCTGAAAAGTCTTTACAAGTGCAGCTGGATTACTCTGTGATAATTAATCATATTCAAATGCATGAAAACAAATTTTGTTTACATATTTGCGATCACCTAAAATGAGAAAAATGAGGGAGCATTGCGCAGCCCTGTGAGTTAGGTGAGGTGTGCATTTGCATAACATTTAGTTTAAACAAGCAAGCAGAGAATGATTTGTTCAGAGCAGCACTGCGATGAACAGGGTCATGTGCTTATCTCATTTTTTATTCAAATTATATTCAGATCAGAGCATTTTATTTTAGTTATTATATTTCTTACAGGAAGAGTCATTAATTTGACAGGTTATGTTCATTTTAGAAATGCAAATAAATTCTGAATGCAAATAATATTCTACAGTGTTACACCAGAAGGCAGGCAAAGTTAATCTGCTTTATCACACGAGCAAAGGGCCAGTTTTTGTTTAGTAACTTACAGATTTGTCGAGTCAAGTCAAAAATGAAATTCAGTTTTCGTGTAATACAACCAATCCTTGTGTGATTTTGGAGTAATTGTACTTCTGCCTTGATTTCATGTATTTCATTATCTCATAATAAAGGCTTACACTGAATTTCTCCACACTCACCATCCCGAATATACTGTAGGACATATAAAGTGCATTATATAAACACATTGCACACTGGCTAATTTCTTTTGTCAGTCAGCCAGTTCTGATAATAACTGTTACCATTACATATATGTTCACCTGTTTTATTCATTCAGTTTTACTCATGTATTTCTCTACTTAAAATATGTTTTATTATATGAAAATACCATCTCTCCTCTCTAAGTCATCGTCATCCAAAATATGGACAGGGCAGCTGACATTGTTTGTGTACTGTGTTATCATGTTATGTTCATATGAGAGATGTCCTCTCCTTCTTATTTGAGACATGAAATTTGTTTCAAGAAGCTCTTCTAATCAGGGACATATGATGGGGAAACTCAGCACCGGTGAGTGTCACACTGCCCCCTTGCACTGAACATGAAGCTTTTATGTTAACTGTTGGCTCTCAATATGTCTCTGTACCAGGAGCATCGTCATGAGGGGGATACTAGAACTAAGTACCCACTAAGTGCCCTAACATTTTGTAATGTTCTGTTACTAGCATTACAAGTGAGCTGCTGATGTTGGCAAAGTTTGACTGTCTATTTCTCATATCTGTTTCCACACTCCCCCACACCCTTAAAGGTGCACATGGACTGTGGTACATTGTGTTGATGCTGAGCACTTCAGGTGAACATTTAAACATTAACATTTAAATTTCTCCGAGACCGACGGAGACCCGTTTGGGAACAAGGAGTACCGAGGTGATTTACAGCGGCTCCGGGGACGACAAACACACAGCAGCGTCAGGCAGGGACAGGAGAGGCATCAGAAGGGAGAGGAGCGAGAGGGAGGTCAGCGTGTAGATCCAGAATATTTTTCACAACAGACTCTGTGCAACTGGGTCAAGACATTAAACCAAAGGGGAGCCTCCAAAAATGAGAGGGGTACCTACAGCCTCATAGTTTGAAGTGTACACTCACTGACCAAGCTGCCATATTTGGGGCCTTGGGAGTAAGAACAGGCTGCCACTGATTCACCTACCTATTTATCATTCACAGGAGGACTTAAAAGTTATTGACAACTACATGAATAAACACTGAAAAAGACCTTACATCTCCTTGCAAGTACATTATAGTGATATAGTGATACAGTGCATACACATTTATTACATGTGTATGCACTGCTTACATGTGCTAAATAAATAAATAAAACTAAAGTGTTACCAAAACAGTTTTACCAGAAATTTGTTACATTTTGTTCATGTACTAAATCCTTTTTTGTATTTATGAAGACTCTTCTACTTTCACTGACAATATGTTACAGGTCATAGTAGAAAGGAGGCTTGTATCTGTCACAAATTAACCAGACTGCCCATGCAACCAGCTGATTTATTATTGTACCTGTAAACTGTAGTAAGGAGAAAATAGGCCTGAAATCGTTTCCAACCTTCAATGAAAGAGGATTGATATCTTTGTAGACATTCTGTGCTGTGGACGCTCCTAAAGGGGATTTCTTTGGCAGAAGTGAGTCCTGGTTATGTTTTCTCTTTCTGAAAAAGAAGCATTCTTTCTAAAGAGGAAGCAAAAAACATTTCACTTTTCAATTACCCCCAGCTCCTTCACCTCTCCCATCCTCCCCAGGTCTAGTTTCCAAGAGAGGAGAAAGGAGAAGGGGTGCTATTCACTTGCATGGCAGCGCCCCTCCCTCTCATTCTTCTCCTATCATTCCAGCTACCACTTTTATGCATGAAACAGAGAAGAAGATTGAAAGCATTCACTGGCCATTCAGAACATGAAGAAAGGGGATCCTCAGAGCTTTATTAGATATGAAGATCTACAATAAAAATCAATTTCTGGCCTCTTTATGCAGTTTAAATGACAAAGCCTCAACCCATTCAGCCATTGTGTGCAGGAAAGTAATTCTGCAGCACCGGCCGAGACAAGAGCGCCGTATACTTTCTGACCTGCGATTGCAGATTCTAATATGATACAGACCTACTGAGATAATAGGAGGCACTTAATATCATCTGTTGAGAAGGAAAAAAATGTTATCTCATATCTTTTGGTAGATAGATGGATAGGGGATGAGGTTTAAAGCATTTCATGGACTGAATACTAAACAGGCTGAGATGGACAGCTGAGCATTTCACTTTCAAAAGTTACAAATGAAAAAGTTGGTAACGCTAAGCAAGGCCTTACACACACGAGTAGGTGGTTAGTCAAATTAAAAATGGTAAGAATGAAGATTGGTCAGTGTAACAAAAAGAAAATATCAGAAGATTTCATGGCATTTTGACAGTGTTGATCTTGTTTACAATACTTTCAATTCCTATCAGGACACAAAAACCCTGCTGGCTTTATATTGATTATTTCACTGGTTTATGGTGACCCTGATGAAGGTCAGAGGCCACACTCAAATTGTTATTTTATCATTTAAGTGTTGCCAGAGACTCTTCAGATTTCAGATTTCCCTTCTCTGTGTTCAGACAACACTAGAGCCTGCATTGGTGGGTCAGGTGCGAATGAGATGAAGGCCGGCTATTAGGGTTGAACAATTAAAAAAAAAAAAAAAGTTTATTAATTTTTAAGCTCTTTACCTTCTGTAATATTCAAAACAGACAAGCAGTAAATCAGTGTATAGTATGACCAACACAATATTAACATATACTGTTCTTTCTTGTGAGTCAGGCCTTTGTTATGATGAAATTGGGTGATGCATGAATTGAATTATTAGTATAGTAGCAATGTTGGAGAAGAAGTATCAAATTTTATTAATATGAGAAAGATAATCTGAGTCAAGTCATTAAATAATCACATTTTATATCATCAAAAACACAGTTCACCACAGTGTGTTAGACAGAAAGAGCGCAATACAAAACCCACAGTTCAACCAGCAATTAATGAGTCCTTATCTCAGTTCAAATCTCCTTGGAGTCCATCTTTCTATATCCCAGTAAGCAAACAAATAATACTCAGTTTGAGATTCAGTTCAAATGGCAACGAAAATTTGGCCAACGAAAATAAAGCCAAGTGACATCTCTTGTGTTTAATAGACAATCTAAGTAATTCTCAACGCCGGAGTCCCTCCACAGCCTCTGATTCTTTGTGCAGCACACTGTCTGTAACCAGGCTGTAACTCAGGACAGACTGGGCCTCTTTCAGACTTGTGAGTTTGTTTTGAAACGCCGTTTCACATATATTTCCTGAGCTGAATGGTGGCTGTGTGTGTGACGCAGGCGCCAATCACCACAATACGCTTACATTACTACACGTGTCTTTCTGTTGTGCATTTTTGGCCCAAAGATTTTACCCACCACCACCACCAAGTTACCCGCGGGTGGCGGGTGCTACTTTCATTCCCTGTGTGACACTAACGTTTCTGTTTCTGTAGAGTCAGCTTCTGTCGTGCTTAAGGCTGTTATACAACAAGAAGTCAAGGTACAGCCCAACATGTGAAGTTGATGCTTCGTCTGCAGACTGCTTTACTCTTGGGTGTCATATGACCAGAGTGTAATCACAGCCTTTGCGGTTAGAAAATCTCACTTTATCACATTGCAGTAATATCTCCCCTACCAGCTATCTGAGACTTGACTCTAAAACACTGCACTATTTAGAATAGTTTGGGCCAGGGTTTTACAACTCTGCTAAGTTATAATGGCAAAACTGTATCCTCTGTTGAAACAATTTACCAGGTAGAAAGTAGATATGTATGTCATTTACATGATAAACAGTGCAATGTATTGTACACATTTGATCCACCCACGCATCTTGTCACTGGCCACATTGCATTCACAGCTAAAATCAATAGTCAATTAATCAGTCAGTTATTTGACAGAAAATGAATTGGCTTACTTATTTGTCTTATGTCCTTTTAAACTGAGTGAATTGTTAAACTGTTGGTCTAAACATGTAACTTTGGGCTCAGGAAAATTGCAATGGACATTTCTAACTTTTGGAATTTCATACATTAAATGACTCATCTGTTAATTAGGGAGATATTCAACAAATTCATTGATAAAGGAAATAATGATTAATTGTAGTCCTAGTAGTCCAGCTAGAGGTGTGGAACTTGTTTTTGCTGAAGATCTACAGGATGTCTTTTAAATCAGTGAAAGGGTTTATGTTTTTTAACATGGCGCTAAAGTGGGTCTGAACGGACTTCTGCTCTCTGCTCCATTTGTCAGCAGTGAATTAGATATGGAGTTGTGTTTTAGTTGCATGGAAAACCTTAAAAGGGGGAAACCTTATGGCTGCCTCGGTTCCAGTCTTTCTGCAGTGCACCCTTGAGAATGTACAGAAAGTATTTGTGGGTATTTCAACATTTGTATACATTTTGCATACCTAAACATCCAGTCAAATGCATGGGTAAAAAAATATACAGTTACTAATCATAGAGCCTCTGCATGTTTAACAGTCGACCCTTTATCTGGACACACCGGTTTGCCCCGCCTCTCTTTACCCCCTTCCCATAGGAGTAGTCTACTCCACTTTCTCCATCAGCAGTATGTTTTATAAATTCGCCTAAAACACTCAGATCTCGTCTTTTTTCCGAATCTTTCCACACGTGATCCGT
Organism: Lepomis gibbosus; assembly: GCA_029875015.1. Taxonomy (NCBI): domain Eukaryota; kingdom Metazoa; phylum Chordata; class Actinopteri; order Centrarchiformes; family Centrarchidae; genus Lepomis; species Lepomis gibbosus. The sequence continues at coordinate 15,781 of JAPMOB010245667.1, forward strand.
TATCAGGGCAGCAGGTGAGCCACTTGTGGGCTTGTTAATGACGCAGCATATCAATCAACCGAAACCAACATCTGCACCCTGTGTGTTCACTGCTGCTTTACCTGATCTGTGCTTGTAAAATATCCACTTCAACTTGTAACGCCACAGGCTGCCAAGTTTTTAACCGAAGGAAGTCTGTGCGAGTGAACACGTGCACATGAGACGACTGCTATCCGCGCTCACCCCGATGTCATCGTCCTTCCCGATGTTTCAATGTAGACATCGCCTAACCCTACTCGCTGTTTTCAGAGATCTGTGCAGAGGCGAATCCTGTTATCAGTTGTAAGAAGCAAGCTTAGAATAGTAGTCATTTGATGAGGATAAAGCTGTACATGTTTAAATTAAAATAATAACAGTATTTTGATTGGAGGGAACAGCCAGTATCACAAAGGTTGTGTGCTTGAATTGAAGATAAAATTCCAGTCAAGGCTAAGCTCACGTTAGCTACATAGTTAGAGTCCAGAGAAAGGTGTCTTCAGGAAAAATGTGCTGCTTCTCTCTTCTCCTAAATGGATGCGATCCTCAAGTGCGAATTTTAGCAATCACTGTTGTATTCATGTCTTTCTGTACTTTAATTTTCTGCTATGTGAACACAGTAAAGAAGTCGTCCTCCCCACATTTTGGAGAACGAGTTATTGTGTTAGACCAGTGGTTCTCAACCTTTTTTGGGCCAGTGCCCCCCTGTCCACTATCCAGATCCCTTACCGCCCCCCATCAAAAAAGATGTTGACTATTTGCCCTGAATATATTTTTATTTTTTTAATGTTACTATTGTTATTAAAAACATGGAAAAATTAACAAAAAGCCCTGTGAAAAGTAATTATATTTGATTAATAAGTGAATGTTTCTCCCAGGAACTGTGTGAAGCAAAATACTGTTTTCTTGGATGGGGCACTTAATAAGTGGGGGTTTGGGGGTCCTCCCCCAGAAGATTAATTTCCTGCATTCTGGTGAAGATTTCTCCCTTTTCTCCACCAATTTAGGGTGGAAATATCTAAAAATTCAGTTGACAATTCAAAATATATAATTATAATAGAATACAATGTAGTGAACCTGTGAGGCATTTTTCTTGCTTTTAAATATTTTTCTCCTGTAGATCATCTTATTTAATCATCCCTGCTGAGTCAACACACATGATTAAGTCTTACCTCCTCTTTTGTGAGGAAGTAACCTATTTAAATGTGTTTGTGGCCCCTTTTCATCTCAGTGATAAATTAATCCGTTTTAATTCAGTAACTGACCGGACCTTAGCTCCTGTCAGTGTTTCCCACAGAATGACAGTGTAACTGTCCTGTAGCTGTACAGCATGCTAACCCAACTGTATTTTAACATTAGCTTAGCTCTCTCCATTAGCTAGGCCCCTTGCATGCTGGCCAATAACTTCTATTAGCTGGGTCTCCGACATTGGCTGCGTTGTGCACCTGTGTTCACGGAGAGAGAGCGATAGATCGACGGACGGGTGAGAGAGAGAGAGAGAGGGACGAGCAAGAGGATGAGCTCCGCGAATTCGTGCTGCCTGCAGCTCTGCAGTCAAATACGATTTTAAATAGGCCTGGTAAAAAAATCTATATGTGGCGGTCAGCGTTGATATTGTGGCGGGCCGCCACAAATAAATGAACGTATGGGAAATACTGTAACTCTGCTCATGTTCAAAACTTTCTGCACATTCAGAATCTCTCCCACAGGGCTGTGTTAAGAAAAAAAGAGGTTATAGGAGACTAACGTCATTATTATTTAAAGAGAATTCATAATATTAAAGTATCCCCTCGCCGTCTGACAGACAAAGCTGAATGAGAAGAAACTAACCGACAACACCTGTGATCACACAGAAAGCTCTCGAATAATTCCACACACCTTAACTTCAGCACCTCTGATAA
>JAPMOB010245669.1:0-17635 GCA_029875015.1 Lepomis gibbosus
TATTCATAGCTGTAAAGTCTGTCTTTTACACCACATTTGTAAAAGAAAGGCTTCCTCACAAAAGATAGACTCTGCTTTCAATAAACTGACATTCACAAGCGTAGTGCAGATGTCTCTGTTGGAGCAAGTGACAGAGAAGCAACATAAACACAACTGAGGAACAGCAGAGGAAAAGGTAAAGCAAATGTAATAAAAATAGGTTGACAGACAAGATCAACGCTTTCACAATGAAGAGTTGTGCCATGCATAAACCACTATAATATTTTTTCTCTTTATTGTCTAAATAAAAATCAATATTATAGTACTATTTGTCTTTATTGTCCCCCAAATCAGCTCGCATACTGCTTGAGATCTGAACAAAACTGTTACTGAGCTTGACTTTCTTGCTCTTACAGGATTCTTCATCTTGGGACAATGATAGTTCACAGCAAATAAAACCATAAATCCAGCTCTCTCATTTAGTTTTTTAGACGCTTTATCTCTGGATAAGATTCATATTATCACAGCCCACAGACTGTGGCACTAGATTAAAGATCACCAAAATCATCAGAAATCTTGGGGAGCATCAATATATCAATGTGGCCAGTGGTTGTTATATGAATAGTTAGACATTTTGGCAGATTTTGAGCTTTTAGAGCTGCTTCCCTCTGTTTGCTAAATGTCACCTTGTTGTAGCGTAAATACAGGCTTGTGGTATTGAGCTTCTCATCTTAGGCTACACAAGAAAGATTATTTATAAAAACTATGAGACTATTCCTTGAGAGTTATTGCTGTGGACCCAGGTGTTGAAGAGATGGGCAGAACAACCAGTTGACATCTCCATCCTTAAACACCACTGCTTGCAGGGCAACAAGTGTCACATTCTGCCAGTAGTTGATGTGATTAGTGCCCACTCACCAACAACAAGCACTATCATAGATTTACTGTTGTGACTATGCATTTGAGATATCCCTAATACAGGTCAGCATTGTCTTGGAGCCTGTCAGGATATTATCTCAGCAGTCAAACTCAAACTATAAAAACAAAAAACACACTGCTTTACTATCCATCCCAAAGCTTCAACTGGCCACCCTTTTCTGTACAAAAAAAGATTTAGAGAGGAACTCTGCTCTCACTCAGACTTAACAGATGTCTTTTGGGAAGTTTACTACTTCATTATTTCATTTGGCACAACACTCTTTCTAAGCTGCTATAAATATTGCCATAAAGGGATAAGTGAGGCCGACCTCCATAAAGTCTATAAAAAGATCTCTGTCTCTGATAATGTCAGTAATATATAAGCGATGGCTGCCCCTGAATGAGCCCATCTAGCACATGTATTTTATTCTTGTTCTCTTATTCTCTTGTCTTTTTTGTGTTATCATCTAAATCACATTATTTGGTTGTTAATTAAGCCCTTTCTTCTGTTTCCCAGTGTACATTATATCCCTTAAATCAATATCGAGTGAACAAATACATTTTGCAAAGCTGGATGGCAATAATGTAACTGTAATGTTATACTGAATACAGCATTTTTGTAACATTGTTTTGAGGGAAGGTGTAGGCTGTTTTTACCTGACACTGGATTTGGTGACAGGTCACACTGGACAGACAATATGGCAAATGTTTTGTGTAATGTCTAGGAAATAATCTATTTTCCACAGTGACCATTTGATTTGTCATACACACGTGTATAGTTGAAACGATTCCATTCCTCCCAATGGTTTTACACTACTCCACCGGTCCATAAGTGGCAGTAATGCACAAGATATGCATCAATGTGCCAACAAAGGCAGGAAGATAGTCGTGAGAGGGAGAAAGTGCAGGTGTCACCATGACAGTCAAAGTATTTAACAAAAACACTATCCTGTTATAGTTGAAGTAGAAGTTGCATTAAGCAGTAATTTCATGGTGCTGGAGAAGTCTAAGTGATTCAAATCCTCTCTAACACACCCCAGTGTGCATGTTGTCTGCAATGGAAGAGATAATTAGCTCTGATTATCCTTGTTAATTGTATTGTTTTTTTCTACTAATAAAAATGGCCTACATTAAAAGAGCCTATTACCTTTATTACCTGTGATCACCAATAATGAATCTCCAGTCATTGTATCTTATCAAAGCCCGATTCAACGCAATAAACCTTCATGATACAAAATACCAGTCTAATTAAACTGGGGGGGAAAAATCAATGCAATAGATGAAGTTCAAATAATTGTGGCAAGAGGATACATAATAGAACAAATTAACCAGGAAAATGAGTGATTTGCATTAATGTTATTACATTTATTCTTAATACAGTATAGAGAAAATATTAAAACATATATTTGCCATATCAAATAGAGAAAAATACTACTATAACACAAAAGTGTACAGTAAATACACTGTACAATCATATACTACACAACAGTAGCTATGGCAGTAGCAAACCTGGCATGAGGTATAAAAAGTAAAGTAAAAAAGATAAATGTATTTTTATAGCTATTAAAAATAAGCTTCACCCCAGGAATCCTGCTTTTCCTATTTCACCTTCTGTCACTAATTGAGCAAACACCATTCTCAACACTTCAGCAGAGATGTGTTGGAGAGGCGCACTAATCCTCAAGTGCTAATCAGAGATAGCGCTTACTGCTTTCCACTAATGAAGAGGAGGGAGGAAGGCTGATGAGTAAGAGAGATGGACTGACAGAGAGAAGAGAGGAGGGCTTTTCATTTGAAGTATTTGAGAGTGTTATTCCTGATTACATGTGAAACTATTAAACGTACCACTGCTACAGTGACTTCTCATTATCTCTAGTGTTAGTAGGCACTGCATATTGAATTGCAACTAAAAGCAGTGTTGTTGTATGTGAACACAGACTAGTGTTGGCTCATAGACACAAGAGAACTCAATACTGTTTATCTCATTGATATTGGCAGGCTTTTATGTTTTGTTTGGACGTGCACCTGAATCTCATGTTGCATGAGCAAGAAAAATAGGGTTGTAATATTTCCCTGATGAATATTATCATGTATGGAGAAAAAAAGGTATAACAATGCAGCTAATATGCAATATATGTGTGGACAATATGTGTACGTCAGCGCAGAGAAAAAGTAATAAGGCTTGTATTTTTATTCTTTTATAGTTTTCATATAAGGGACACTGAGGAGGGTAATATTTGTGTGGAATGAAACTGAAAATAGTCTTCCTTTTTTTCCCCCATATGCAATAAGTTTCAGGCTGCATCTCACCTATAATGCCACCATCTCTGCAATGATCTCCCATCTTTTGCATCACCTCCTCACCACGCTGCCTTTGATTTCAAGAGCTGAACTATTCTGCAACATTTGTTGATGTGGTTCTGCAAGTAAATGCTGCAGAATTGTGCTCCTCTTGGAATTGTTCTTCTGCGCTGACCACCTGGAGAGGAACCCAACATCATCAGCTATACACTGACTGCAAATAGCCAAAGAGTGTAATTTACACATGCACACAGACCTTTACACACAACACACACACATGTAGATACCAGGAAAGAAGGTTATAATACAGAATGTGTTGTGTTGGAATGATTGCCACTGATAGGTGAAATTAAGACAACATTTGGACTCTAATGGAACACTAAAATTTTAACCTCTCAAAGCTAAATGACATTAAGTGAGCTCAATTTTCACTACAAGATTTAAGTCTGGAAAATATTCACAGACACCGGATTGATAGAGCTAGATTACATAAAGTATTAAAACAATAATAATTATAAAAGATGTTTTTTATACAATGCATATGATTTTTGGATATTTTGAGGTATTTTGATGAGGAAATACATGCAACAAAGGTCCGAAACAAGGATGTTGTCTTTCATGGTCACCATGCTAACCCCATTAAATTAAGCAAGCTTTTAAATAGTTTTCACCTAAACACGCACCACCCTAACCTCCACATGAGTTGATTCTGCCCTGGTACATATTTGGCACTGGCTTTCAGCATTGGCACTGGACACAAATCATGGCATACACGGTTGTCCACTGTGGATGTACTACTGGGCTGACAATTTAACATAGAAGGCATACCAACTGTGGTCAGCACCTGTCTTGATAAAGAATATATTTCTGTTTAAATATCTTAAAAACAATTTTAAAAAACAGGTGGAACGACCAAATTGCTTAGCTAACCGATATGTTTAGCTAACCAATCAGAGAAGCAAACAAAGTTCCAGCAGATGGCCATACAGTACAGTATAGTAGAGAGACACAGAGACAGGCACAGGCAGACAGACAAGTCTACTCCCCTTACATGATCTGCCTGCCAGTTGGTCTGGTGTTGTTCAGGTCCAGTGAGTATGAAGTAGCAGGCCTCACCAAGCAATCTGCTGCCTCTGGGTCTCAGGACCCGTCTCGGTGCTCTGAGCCCCTGGCTTGACGATGTTCTGGATGACTTCCAGATCTCATTAACCTTGGGCTGAAGGTCTAGAGTTAGATCAGTGCCCCAAAGGCCAGTGGGTCAGGATACTATTCTCTCATCCCATGCTCAGCTCTAGTCTACTTGCTTCAGAGGTGTGTACAGTACACATTCAAACTCTTATACATTGCTACAGTCAAGTGTCGCATAGAAAGAATCCATGCAAGATTTTTGTTTGTGGCTTGAAATTTTCTGTAAAATGCATATCTATATTAGATTACAATATGATACTGCATAATGCATTCTAATCTAGGCATATTACATTTTAAGAATTAATTAAACCCTTCATGATATGGTGCAATATGTTTTCTCAGTATCAATACCACCATTACACTTCAGGACAAGAGTTCTCTTCTCATTATCATTACATGTGGCACAATGATGATCATGACAGCTTGAGTGAATTTGGGCTACTGGTCAACTGATTTATAATACTGATACTGGTTTGCCATTGTACTTTTAAACCTTAAAATATAATAATACAATTTAATAAAACACATCAAGGTGTCATGGAAATGTATTTATCATTATACAACACAGGGTTGTACAATAAATTTAAGGTTAGTCCTTCATGCAAGACACAAGAACATAAAATTAAATTTACAAAAAAACAAATGCAATAAAATTATAGGCCTATACACTATGTAAATATACTTACATATGTACACCAAGGAATTAATTGTTTAATGCATTTTTTCTTAAAATTTGTTTCTCGTCGAATGTAAACATCAACAGCAACAAGATATAATATGTGAGAATACGGTTTCATCTTCACATAGAAAGTCTGACATTTGGTAAACAGGGTCCATCAACTAAGTTTGAGCACCAAGCATCCTCAGTGGAATCACAGTCCTCCTCTTCTCATCTTGCTGGTGGCTTGCGCTCTGTCAGCTTGGAACATGGCCCGTCCGGTGAGTGCTTGATCCAGGATGTTGATGGAGCAGGTCTGTGTAAAAATGCGGGCACATCTTTCACACCATTTCGTCCAGACCCGCTTTGAGTTTTATGTAATTATATTCTGACAACTCAAATCTAATTATTATAATTCTAAAGTTCATAGCAACTTTATATATTGCCTAATGCATATGCCCCATGTAAGTGCATTCAGTTTAGATATGGTCCTCACTTAAAATTGTCATCAATTAAATTATGCACAATAGGAGATCCATAAGGGTCAACTCTGGTGCTGCTGTTGCTCAGTTTATGCATCAGTGATCTCCCATCTGATTATAAGGATGTGGAAGTTCAGGTGTATGCTGATGAAACGGCTGTATACACTCATGGAAGAGATGCTGAAAAACTGATTACCAAGCTCTCATTAACATTTCATAAAGTTGCTAAGTGTGAGTGACTTGTGTCTTACCTTGAATACCAAAAAAAACAGTGAGGGTGTATTTTGCCAAAAAATAAACTATGTATGCACAGCTTAATGTTAATGGATGTACGATAAATTTCTATGACCCTTGGGCTGATGAAACAGTTACAAAAGATTTGTTGTACTAACATATACACACACAATTGTTGCCCCTTACGCTAACATTAACTATTACAACTACATGCCTAACCCAAACCCTATTGTAAACTGAACTCTGAAACCAAGTCTTAACCCTCATGAAGCAGTCTCTACCTGTGGGGACCTACATTTTTGTCCCCACAGAGACACATTCAGTGTTGTCCTGAATCCAATTTTACTCAGTAGTCACCAGACCATATACATAAAGTCTATCTTTTCCATCTGTATGGATCAGACTCCATATTCACAGGGGAAATAAAACAGATTTATAAATAAAAATTGCAGCATTACTCATACATTACATACATCTGCTTGCATGCTGGTGTGGTATATGGGAAATCGTTGTCCTTGAAGGACAGAGTTAGGGTTGTTGGATTTGACTTTGGCTTTAGCACCATGCCAGTCAAAATCCCAAGGCTTCATTCATGTTTGACAAGCTGTCTAGTTTAGTTCCATGTCCTGTTTGTCACTGCTGTTGCCATGTCCACTGGTGTGTGTGTATATTTGTGTGTGTGCATGCTAGCATTTGTGTGCTAACCTCCTTGTCACCATGTGTGTGTCCATCCTTGGGTGATGCATGGTCAGCCATTGTACAGCACCACTGTGGCCTTGGAACAGAACCTGGCCAGAAGGATTGCAGCAGGACACTGCAAGCTTCGTAAAGGAATATCCCCTCAGTTCAGCGAAGGTCAGACGGAGGCATCATTAGGTTGACAGAGTCTAAAATAGGGTCTAGTGGGGTTGGGGGGGGTTGACTGACGGTTTTTGACTCAAGGACATGCCGGTATCAGAGGTTAATGATGGAGGCAGCCAGCCTTGGTACGCCATAGGGGATGCCACTTATCATACTGATATGGATATCCTCTGTGCATGTGTGTTTGTGTGCTGCATGCATGTGTGTTTGTCAAGTTTCTGAAGGCAAATGTCTTTTTGACTATTTTGAAACTGAAGTCATCAATGGTGATCAATAATTAGCACTTTTAATTTTTAATTTTTAATGGTCTTTCATCATAGGCCACTAACATTTTCTCTTGAAATTGTGGATAGTGATTGTTACAAATACAAATATATAGTCACCATAAAATATCATAAGATTCCGATAAAGCCCTGGCCATTTTGTGTAATATTGGTCACTAAATGTGTTAACACGCTTAACAAATAATCCCTGATTACATAAACAACACAAAAAAGTTAGAGTTGTCCAGCTGTGTGTGTCTGTTTCTGTGTGTGTGTTAACCTCTTTGCCTATGTCCTAATTGTCCCTATTTGATCAGAGTCGTGGTTTCAGGCGCTTCCTTGTCCTCCCTACAGCTCCATTTATCACAGGCAGCAATGGAGACACACAAAGGCACTCTGTGCTTCAAGGTGAATCCCTTCAAATGGCTCAGCTTGTGTTACCTTGTTAAATCGATGTGCTTGGTGACAACTGGCAGCAATGGAAATCTCACCAGGAAGGAGACTTTTGCAAATATTATTAAGAGGTCATTGCAGTCTTTAGCTAATGTGCAATCTTGTAAGCTTAAAGTCAAATTCCCTTAATTTTATAATAATGGAAGCTGCTTGTATGTGTTGTATTTATGCCTGAATTTATGTTTCACACTGAAGCATTATAAACAAGTTTATCATAAAATATGTTTATAAAAAAAGAGTTTCAGTGCTTCCTTTCTGATTTAGCCTAGGAACAGAGACATCACACATTTTCATGCTATGACAGTACAAATCTTACAATGCATGCATTCGTGGCCGACATATTCTGTTAATTATGTGAATTTAAATACAGAAAACTTGGGTTAGATAGTAATACTTGTGGTTTGTGTGAATGTGTAACCAACAGAAAGCCTCTTCATTACATGCTTTCATACACAGTGCTCCTGGAAGAAGTTCAGCAGTTAGCGCTGGATTAGAACAAAAATTTTGGCAACATTTTTCGTGTACCAAACCAAGGATTTTAAAAATCCCTGCCTCTGTTAGGAAATAATAAAGGGAGTTACAGCTTTAGACATATTCTTTATAAAATTAATTTTTAAAAAAGTATGCAAGTGACTTTTATGTACTTAGTGGCTAAGCTGAATAGATAGAGCGAAGGCTACGATGTAGTAACCCTAGTTCTATAAGCACAGGCGGAGCCCTCTACTGGACTCTATGGGTATTACCTCTTCCAATCACACACACGCACTAGCCCACTGAAATTTTTGTTGTGCACATAGCCAACCAATAGGACACTGCTACCGATAAGTGCGTGACATTTCAATTAAGCATCCCTACTCCCTTGGCATCCAACCGCCTCTTCAGCAGATAGTGTAGGAGCGGCTCATCTGTAGAGGGCTCCGCCTGTGCTTATAAAACTAGGGATCCCTATGGCAACCTTCGTTCTATCTCACACAGGCACCACCTCTACTGGACTCTATGGGTACAGTGGATGTAGCCCGATGACTGTCCGCCCTTGCTGTGATAAGCCAAAGTCTACCGCACCAACCCAATCAGCTACAGGCTGGCCTAAGCCACTACCACATCACCTTAGTGACAGAATGGTTGGCCACCCCTGAGAAGGTCGCTGGCCCAATAGGGGCTTGGCCTGACCGTTAACACCTGGACTGGCTTTACTTATCACTGGAACGTCAGGCACCGCCAGTGTGTGTTACCACTCTATACCCAGTAGTCACTGGATCTCACTTAAAGATCCTAGGTCACACTTTGCAAGCTCTCAAGAACAAATGTTTTGTCTCAATCCGGCTCCACGAAGCAACATGCAGCTGGGCTGAACCGACAGGGCACACCACTCACTGGGGATGGACACAACGCGTCCATCCCCAGGGCTGGGCTGTTCTGTGGCTGAATTGAGAACCACAGTGGGCAGTGGGTGACGGTTGACAAAAAGATCCACCTCCACTCTCCCAAAATGAGCCCAGATCTATTGAACCACACTGGGGTGAAGTCCCCACTCGCTCGATTGGGGGCCAGCGACATGAGGTCAGCCCCCCGTCCTCCAAGCCTGGGACATGTAGGAGACACCAGGTGTTCTGATGTCCACGTCTATAGGTTCCCCATCAGTACCAACAGAGCCCTGGTTTGGACTCTACCCTGTCTGTTGATGTATGCACCGGAGGAAACACACCACCACACTACAAACACATCCTGGAGTGGATTATGGATGTGTGGTATGTGGCCCCCTCGGCTTTCCTCAGGGGGCGATATAACACTCACTGCCCTCCCCTGAGAGGGGCGGGGGCGGGTTGTCCCCTGCTGCAGCCTGTGGACCACCAGGAGAAGCGTCGCGAGCAGCGTTATACTCCGCTCGCTGCAGCGGCTGGTGGGAACTCTCTTCCCAATTGATTGCAAACCACAGGCTTTTGAGATGCAAAATCAACTGGGCTGTGTGGAGATCACCCAAGGGTTCAATCTCTCCAGGACCATGAGCTCGTCTAGCATCCCCAGTGTCGACATCAGTCTCAAGCTCACAGCTTCCATGTGAGGCAGCAACAGGGTGGATACCCTTGCCTCTTGAAAAATGATGCTACTGGCTGCTTGTGGAGGAAATGAAACCAACTGAATCAGCGAGTGATCTCTTTTATCCCGCTATACCAGAAGAGATATGGTCTTGGCTGTCTCTCTCCAGCTATAGCAGACTAGCCTTGCAGCGCTGTGACCGCTCAATGAAAGAGATGTCGGCAGGGCGTCATGTCCGTTTATGTAACACGGTTTCACTGCCATTGAGCAAGCAACACACCCGTGCGAGTCCTTGTGAGCGCGCTGGGAATGCAGAGTTACAGTACACTGCTGCATTGTGCCTTTCCATGGTCAGAGCAGCTCTTTTCTCGGGTGTTACGTGGTGGAAGAGGATCATTATGGCAGTGCGGACCGGGTAGTCAGGCTAACAAGGTGGATTCCCTGGCCTCACCCACCCTCTTACTCTGTTTTGGCCGGGAGAGTGGTGTAGGCAGCAGGCCGAGCCGATACCTTAGCGTTATTGAACATGCCAGGATGCAGTGGCGGATTTAACACAGCTAGCTCGATGGGATGGGGAATTAGCTCTTTTAAGATTGTAATGTGTTTTAAGAAAAAGTTTAACAAAGCATCACCACAGTGTACACAAGCAGCTCATGTTTTAGAACAGTGACTTTATGAACATGAGGTTCATGTTCCTTGGCTCTTTGAGGAATATAGTTAACATGTTTTACTCAAAAAACGGTTTCCACAAGCCTTACCATAGTGTACACAAGCAGCAGACGTAAACAATGTGGCAGCGTCCACCGGCCTTTTTCCCTTCATGACCGGTTACTTTGCCAGTCGCTCCCTTCCTCAGCTGCAGGTCGACTAGTGAGGGGTTATAGCAGGAGAAGCACAGGATTTTGCAATAACAATAACAATGGCTTTGTTCCATTCAACTGTATCACTAAGTAACTAGTTGACACAAAACCAGGACCCTGAAACTCAAGTAGCTAAAGGGAATTAAGCCATTCAATAAGTTTAATATTTACGCCTGTGACATGTCAAAATGTATTCTTTGAAAAAGACCACTAACTATTTGGCCTCATGTTAAGCTGGGCTACATTCGTCCGTGGCCAATCTTCAGTAGGTTCCTGCTGGGTCCTTGGCTGGATTGTGATCCTCGTTGATGATGTAGTGAACATGGCACCGCATCTCGTGTGCAAACCAGTTGCAGTGCTTTATCTATCCACCAGGAAGAGCAGTGGATATTGAAGCTGCCAGACGCCTTTAGTGTTATACTTAACATTTGCCCATTGCTGCTGGACAATTTCATTGAGTGTGCTTCCCACACAGAGCATACTTCTGATGAAGCGCTTGTGACTCTGATACAGAGTGTTGTTTTTATATATTAACTAACAAATAAAATTTGTTTTTTTTTCCATTTTAGAGAGTGAGCAAGCCAGGTATTTGAAAGAGACAAGACTCTAGTTACTGATTACACCTTCTATTTAGTGTCACTCATTCAAGTGCAAAGAGATGCACTGTGTGAAAAATGAAATCAGTTCGGGTGGGAAGAAATAAATATGTGTGCAGCATATGGGCAGCTGATTGTATCTGCTGTTAACAAGGCATATCATTTATGTAGACATGGAGTGGCCTACATGTCGGAAACATGGCAAGACAAATAATGTTATTTAAACAAGGAAAGAAATAACTAAGCCAAATTTACAAGACGGCACAATTGTTTGATTGAAAATTGAAGATTTGTTGAAGATAGCATGTCTCCTAACCTAGCAACTCAAAAAAGCTACGATTTTTTAGGAGAGTCTTGAGACTTTCTCTCTGGGTGACAACACCTTCATAACCTAGTCATAACATTTTTTCTGTTTATCCTCTTCAAACCTTTTCCTCTTTGGATGTTTCTGGACCATCTATGCTTCTTTCCAGTACCTGAAATCACACACATTCGAATGTGCCGGTGTATAGAACTCTCTTTCCCATTGCCCCTCTCACCCCGTCACTCCTTTGCATGAGTACTGATTGTTGCTGAGTCAGGGCTGTAAAACTAAATTTGATTTCAGAGTAAACACAAAGACAGAGCTAATAAACAGTGAGGAACTATTCGCTGAATTTAACAGAAAGTGATTACACTATCACTTTAATCAGCCATCTCATGGCCACAACAAGTCTGTGTTTTGTTATCTGCTTCTTAAAGGAGAGCCACTTCATTTTATTTTGTTTTTTATTTCATCTTGATTTACATTTGTTTCTCACAAAACTCTCGTAAAGGCAACTGATATACATATTTCCTACTCACTTAAGATGAAGCTTAAAAGGGAGGTCAAGATCTGACAAGATCTGTATATCTGTTGGCTGCCTTATTAAGACCAACCCAAAGACATGCAAACACAAACCCACTAAAAAGTAAGTCCCAGTAAGCCAGCTATTAAGCCATTGTTCATTTTGTTTTTTACATGTGCACGTCTCCACAGCACAGTCTCACTTCAAACAGATTTAGGCAGCAAAACTACTTGGTTAGGGTTAGGAAAAGATCATGGTTTGGGTTAAAATTACTACAGTACTTACGTGACCTAACTTTCGGAAGATAAGTTACTTGTGTAACTTGTGCAACCTACGTAATCTAGTGAGCTAGTCCAGTTTCTGGCCCACCAATCCACCCCAACCACTTCCTAACTGAGACTGTTCTGTTAAATATTCTACATTTACCATTAGAGTTCAAAAATGACAGTACAAGGCGCCCAGTGAGTTGAACATTAACATGTTTATGACAGATATTACATATTTGCATTGCTTAATTTAAGTTACATGTAATTCTGTTAGCATTGTGGTTTCTTTCTAACTCTGCAACTTTTCTCTGACCTCATGATGTTTTTCTATTGAAGTCAGTTTGAACAACTTAAAAAAACTCTTTGATCTACTTTAGCGCCTCAGTTGATTTTTAAAAAAAGCCCCTCAGATATTCTATTGGGTTTTTATATGGATCAACAAAGTGAACTACAGTTAAGGTAAAACAGGAGTCTACAACAAACATCTAGGTGCAAGAAACAGTGTAACGTGATATATTTGTATGTATTTATTTGTTTTCGGTCAAAGATCTTTGTTGTCATCACACTTCCCTAAGCTTTAATTATTCATTGAGAGTTATGCACCAGAAGGAAATATAAATTAGCTCTCATGAAGCTGTGACTATCACTATCCTCAGGGTCAACCCTTTTTTCTAATTCAAGAAGGGAGAGAAAAAAATGTGTATTTTGAATCCAGTTGAGAAAAATTCATTAATTCTCAAAAAAACATTTTCATCAAAAAAATGTCATGAAGACATTTGTTTGTGTCCTTTAAGCCCCTTTGTCTTCATGTAAAATGAAAATCATACTTTGTAATAGGCACAATTAAACTTCCCAAAAACAGAGCAGATGTCTTATTATATTTTAGCGAACCTCGTTGCATCAATTTCCATTTTTGAAAAGAAAACCTGATTTTCACAAATCTGTTCTCATGAGCCTTTAATGATCTGGGGTATGAATTTCTTACCAGACATATTTAGCATAAATTCATGTTGATTATTGACAAACACCAGTCAACTCTATTGCCTCTTATTTGTGTTATTTCTATGGCTGCTATGAACTAATTATACAGAAACAATTTTGGGGGTTTTTTTGGAGCTGAAAGATCACAAGACTGCAGCAGGATGAGAGGAGGCGTACTCTGTGTTTACAATGATGGTCAAAGTGGATGGACACTATTTACAAATGTCTAATTTCTTATGTTACGATGAAAACTATATTATTATCACTATCATGTTACTGCTGTTTACATTCTTCCAGATGCAAATTTAAAAAATGCAGTGCAGAATTATTTTCCGGGTGGACACATTAATAGAAATAGCCTATTTATTGTTTTATTTATTTTATATTTATAAATTGAATTTTCTTTTAAGTTTGTATATACGGCATGGAGGGACTACAAACTGTCATTTTGTTGTACAACCTTGTGCTGTATAATAAAAAAATGATTAAATTAACTTGATTTCTCCTTGGGTCCTCGAGCATTGCGAAACACTATGATGGCATATGATATTTTTGACTGTGAGGCCTTAACATAATTTATTCTCATATCCTACCATATTATCTGTCTGTCTTCCCCCAGCATGCCACCCAGGCTTCTACAAGGCATATGCTGGAAACATCAAGTGTTCAAAGTGCCCTCCTCATAGTTTCAGCTATGGCGAAGGGGCTGCTATCTGCCGCTGTGAGAAGGGCTTCTTCAGGGCTGAGAAAGATCCTCCAACTATGGCTTGTACACGTGAGTATACCAGCAAACAGGTTTGTGTTTATTCTCATTAGAAACATAATCACATGGACGTACCCTTTTTTAATGTGATCGGAGTCATGGGAGTCCTTTGAACCACAGTGCCATCGCTGCAACAGTGTCAATTGTGAATTCACATTACGGATTTCAATACTTGTCTGTTCTTGGAAGTCTGGGTAAGTCATTGCTTTGTCTCTAGAGCTGGTGGATTACTCCCGTGGTTGCCCGGAATTTGCTGCCCAGTCTCGTCTCCGGGACTTATCGGCTGTGAAACTGTACATTAGAGAGTCCCTGGATGAATTACATGGCCTTTGTTCAGCTGCCTCATCTTCATTGATGATTCACTGACTGTCATTACGACTTCATATTTGCATTAAATTACAGTTTAACCAGACTAATTCTCCTTTAATTAAAAAGCCATTTAGCTGTCACTGAGATAGACGGGGGCCACGTCTGAGAGCTCTACAGGGTGGAAGAGTGTATTTGTCTTTCGTGGCAAGACGAAACCATGTCATTGTGGAAACGCTGTGAGTTTACAGTTCCTTGCAAGACGAACTGTTTGCAATGGAGAGCTGCTCATAGTAATCCATCTATGCAATACCAGAGCAACAAGAGTCTCTTACTATTGGAAAGCGATCCAAAAATTCAAGTATTGGTCAAACAGGTTTAGATATGCCAACCACAAAACAACATGATGAAGAAAACTGTTTAAGCAAAATTAGTTTAATTTCAAGATCTAGCCTGTTCAACTCTTTTTGAACATAATTTTACTAATATGAAGATATTTGACCAATTAACAGTATTTCCTTAGAACACCAGCCAAAAGTCACAGCTGTACTCTGAATATAGCTGGGTTATTTGTCTTGTTTTTGGAGATTGTTTAAGTAAAATATGGAAAAAGAAAATCAATGCCCATTTTAGACAAATCAGACAAGTTTTTTTGTGCCTTTTTCAAGGGCTCTCCAACAGTTGTTGTTTGTTGTTGCATTAAATTTCCCTGGCAAAATAACATATTAAATCACCAAGGCCACTTTTGCTCCCAGTACAAACAAACACTGTGTATAAAGGCTTGTGGGGGTGTGACAACCTAGCAGACTAAAAGGAGTAGACTACCACATCTATTCTAACAAGCTGTGAGTTCTCTGTTTACACACATAATGCATTTTAATCAGGAGCTTGTAGGCCAGAGCATAAACTATTTGTTTGATGTCTCAGTAAAAAAAGGATAGAAATGGAGATTAAAGTCTCAGGGCCTGAGAGGAAGACAAAGGTAGAGAGCAAGGAAGAGAAGATGTTGCACAAGGGGAGATAGATAATAGTGGAGAGAAAGTGTAAAGGCTGGATGGAGGAGACAGTGAAGAGAGAAAGGAAGGAGGGTGCTGATACCAATCTCCCCCTGGAGGAGAATAGGAGCTGATTGATGGCAGTGGGGTTGTTCTGCAGGAGGGGAGGTGGGTGGATTCTCCTCGATGGAGAGAATAGAGGAGGTGAGATAATGGTTGATAGAGGCAGCAAGAGATAAAGAGAGAGAGAATGGACAAACGCTGACAGAGTAGGAGTAGGAGGAGCTTTCCTGTCTGCTGAGATTTTTAGCAAAGGTAGGGAGGGAGAGGGATGGAGGGATGGTGAAGGAGAGGGAAACATCCCATTGTCTGGGCAGACAGTGAGCTTGGCAAGACGGGAGTGTTCAAATCCCTTAGGCCTTTTAACTCCACCCTGTTGACAGCTGGCTGCCTGCTATAGCACAATACTTACCCTGACACACAAACACACACATTCCAGAGACCACAAAAATACCTCAACAATGTGAATTGGGAGGGAGCTGAAGTAACTTAGAATGTTTACTACACGAGAGAGGAATGCATTATGAAGAGTTATGTGACACAGCAGTGATGTGCGATATTTCACTCTAACAATTTTATATGGGTATGTACCTGTGATAAATAAATCTATTTTGGGGGATAGATTACCAGACTGTGTTAATACATGTGCAGAGCTTAGTAAGCATACTATTTTATTGTATCTGTTCTCCTCTATCGAAATACTGCCCACTTGGTTACTTAAGAACTTATTTAATTTAATTAAATGTCTCAAAATCTAGCTCAAGCAGTCAAGTTAATTTTTGGAACCTATTGCACATTAAAAACACTGATTGTCTGCAGTTCAAGGGGAGGACTACTGTCAGCGTAATAACATATTTATTTAGGTTAGCAACAAAAAAAAGAGCATAGCGATTATATTCCACGGATATGAAGCATCTTTATTAAATGTGGGTCAGAAAGTGGTAATGGTTGACTAAAGTCAGCTGGTGGTTGATTTAATATTTTAGTAATTTCAGTAACATTTAAAGAACATCCAGTGACAGACTGACTCAATGAATGCGGGTTCATTGGCGAGATATGTTGATGTCTGAAATGTGAATGTAGGGATTTTGACAGCATGGGAAGGCATAAGTGATAGGACAAATTAGAAGGTGAAGAAATAGCAGAAATTCACCCAAAAAGGAATAAAGGCAGAATGTAAATGAATAGATCATTTCTATTTGAACTTTCAACAAAGCTGTATGTGGGTCAAAAACCAACACAGTTAAATAGAAAGTATGGTGAGAGATGACACTTTTGCCTGCAGAATCCATTTGAAGATTGTATTGATTACCTCTATATCAATACGTGGATAAGCACTTTACATTTCTGACTCCCTAGGCCTCCCAAACAAAGCTTTATTGTCTGGTTCAAAGTCAAGATGAAACACCAAACATGGCCATCCACCAGGGCTCCTGAAAAGATCTATTGTTGAAACCCCACACAGCTAATTGTGCATCTTCTTTTCTTAACATCATCTAAAATAATTTACAGTGACCTTATACCTGATTTATCTCATTCCTTTTTTACTCCTAATTACAGGCCCTCCATCTCCTCCCCGAAATTTGTTGTTTAACATGAACGACACCTGTCTGATGCTGGAGTGGTCACCTCCCAGCGACACCGGGGGGCGGCGGGATCTCACCTACAATGTCCAGTGCAAACGCTGTGCTCCTGAGTCCGATCAGTGCCAGCTCTGTGAGGAGGATCTTCGTTTCCTGCCCCGACCATTAGGCCTGACCAATGCCACTGTAACTGTCATGGACTTCTCAGCACACGCCAACTACACCTTTGAGATAGAGTCGCTAAATGGTGTGTCAGACATGAGCTCCTTCCCTCGCCAGGTAGCCATTATCACCGTCAGCACTGATCAGGGTGGTGAGTATATATTATTTGGTTCATCACAGTGTGTGAAAGATCATAGTTTACAAATTATGTCTTTTTTTTCTTAAGCATATGTAGCTGGACTGTGGTAAGGCCTAATTTAGCTTCACACTTTGAAGCTAACTTCACATAAGAAAAGAAATCAAAGAAACCAGTTAAATAACACAGATTCAATAGGTTACATTTTGGGGGGACAATGAAAGGCACAGACTTCCCCCAAGAATACATTTTAAAATAAGATATATGCAACAAGCAATACAAGGTAATGAATGATTTAAAATTGATTAATTATTTTAATAAATTATATATATATACACGATATATAGTAAAAACATTGCTTTTTTTCTTTCATTTTTGATATAAATACTACATTAAATGGGCAATGAGTACATAATTCATGAGCACTGTTTGTAGTGGGGGAAAATGGATACCAGGTAATGGTAATGGTTACTCGCCACACACACGTGTTCCCTGTTCATACACACACTGCAACATAAGAAGAAATAAACACACAAACACAATAATGGAGCAGTGAAGTGCAGGTGAGGGGGACCTTTCTTCGCCAAGCCCTCACTCTTAGGACGATCTTTTGCATCACTTGGCCTTCCAAACTCATGTGGGTAACATGAGAATGGGGTAACCTTGAAATTGAAAAACAAAGAAAAATGTGGTTCATTCACAGACTGTATCTCTCTCTTTATATAT
>JAPMOB010245670.1:0-21779 GCA_029875015.1 Lepomis gibbosus
CCATCCATTTATCCATCTATTTATCCATCTTTCCACCAATCCATCCATCCATCCATCCATCCATCCATGTATCCAACTTTACATCCATCCAGCCATCCATTTATCCATCTATTTATCCATCTTTCCACCAATCCATCCATCCATCCATCCATGTATCCAACTTTCCATCCATCCATCCATCCATCCATCCATCCATCCATCCATCCATCATGTCTGACCTCACTCAGTATCTCAGTCAACTCTTTGACAAACTGGGTTTCTGTGGTTTCTGGCAGCAGAGAATAAAGAGAGGAGGAGCTCTTCACATTTCCTTTGTATTTAATCTGGAAAACAAACAAACAAACAAACCTTTGTTAGAATCATGTTTTATGATCACAGATACCAACTCCAAAACCAATTAAAAGTCATCGTAAAATAGGTACAATATTTAAAGGCTAATAACAATATCCTCTCAATCAGAGAGACTTCTTCTTGCTAGCATGTAAAAACTTGATTTCTTACCACTCAGGTCTAAGTTTCCTACTTTTAGGATTTCATTTAATAATGCTTTAAAATAGATTTCATCTAGAGCCTCATGGAGCATCACTATATCGTATAGTTGAACCAAATCTTGTAACAACCTCGCTCTGCAGCTCTGAAGCCTCTCTGGCATGTTGAGTCTCAGGAGTCTGTGGCAGGATGGAGTACAGAGACGTCGACGCTTCCTTCTTTCCCTCCTCTTTGTACTTTGACTGAAACAGCAAAAACGATCAGATTGGAGGATCAATATGAGAGAGAGTGTGCTGTTGTACTTGGTGAGAACTAGTGAGTTCTGGACCTCAAGAAGGTGGATATTTTTATAAAAAGTGACAATATTTTCCCCATTCCTCACTTATTCAACCAGCAGTTTGGGTTTAGATTAATATATTTTGTCAGTGAGGGTCCTCATAAGTGAAGAAAAACAACCATGCATGTTGTGTGTACAGACCTCAGATATCACAGCACTGATGTTCTTGGCGTGGATGAGTTCAGCTCCGGGAACAAACAGACTTTGCCCCCTCATCTTCTCAAAGTCCTCCTTATACTTCACCTGCAGGGAGGAGGAGACATTAAAGTGTGTTTGCGCTAAATGACGTTATATTTCATGCAACCTGAACTCCTGCTGAACTTGTGCTCCGTCCCCAGGAAGAATGTTGTGTTAGTTGTTTTGCAGAGTTTTAATCTTCAAGCTCACAGAGGAGTCGTCTTGTTGGCATAAACAAAACTACTGCTATGTTATCTCTAAAACATTGAAGCTTAAAGACATTATGGTGTTATTCTGGTAACAATAATTGCACAAGTGGACCCCTTTACACTAACTGTCCTGGTGATGTATCCCTCTAATCAGGCCTGGCTGCAGCAAACAATTCATTTTAATATTCACTGTGTTAAGAGCTGATGTTTGCAACAACGCTCTGAAATAAAGCTATGCCTTAAAACAAATAAAAAAAGATAATATTAATAATTTATAATGTATAAAGTAATACGTTTCTCTCCTTAAAGAGAAGATGTATGTCTGAAAGTGTTTTTTTTTACTTCAAGGGGAGAACATGATAACATTACTTTAATATTGAATAATATAGTATTTTATATTTTCAGTTTTTGTTTGACATGTTCATAAATTACTCATAATGAATATAACAAGTGCGCCTAATATCAGTTAGGTATTAGGCACACTCGTTATATTTATTATTCAGGTTTGAAATCATGTCAAGTTTGTCAAAAAAATGATTTTAAATGAAGGCATGATCAGCTGCTCCGTGGTAATGTATTAATTAGAAGGATATGTAGAGGAAATGCAAATAAATACTTCCTCAAATCTATGCCTTCTCTAGCATTGGAGCTACAGCTGGTCCATCTTCACAGTAAGATGTGAGTCTGAGTCTTAACTGTAGGTGCAATAAGCTTTATCAAAAGTCTAATTGGTTCGTCTCAGGATGACTGTTTATGTAACTTCTGTCATGTTTTGTTTGCTAGCTCAACATGTTTGTTTGTTTTTTCATTCAGTGCAGCACTTCACAGGAAAACAACCACAGTGCTGATGGACTGAACTTCATTTCAAACACGTGCCACAGTTTTGGCGTTTGCCTGAGTCTGATTGGACGTTTGGTCCAACAACAGACGGGCAGCTTTTCTGGAAAGACCCAGGAGAAAAATGGAATTAATCCACAGACAAGCTGTTCGCCCAAATCTGTGAGAGGAAACCAGAGTGGGGAACAAAACAAAAGGTGCTTAATGGCACTAAATAAACGGCTGCTAACCAGGAAGCATGTGATGGTCCAGGAAGTGGCCAAGATCAGCGTCAACACGAATAAACACACAAGTTTTGTGATTTATTAGAAATGAATATGAAACCAGTTTCGGAAGCAAAACACTCAGTGAGGCTCTGTGTATTTATAAATGTCCTCCTGTATATTATATAGTGTTTATTATAGTATTCTTCTCTATGTGCTGTTATATACTCTAAGCTACAACAGCACCGTCTCTACACTGGCTGCAGGTCTGTGCTTAGTGCAGTGCACAAGGAATTTTAGGATTCACACAACAAGGGAAACAAAAAATATGAAGAGCGCGTCTCATCCCACCTGCTGAGATGAAGATTCTGCCTCTACAGCCGAGTGCAAAGTGTTGAGATGTTTGTGTTAAACTTGTGATGAACTGAACTCTCCTACTGCGTGTGATGATTAATAATGACGTTTGAAGGCAGGTTTTCACTGGCAGAGACACACAGAGAGAGACAGCGGAGCGACAGCAGCTGGAGGAATAAATGAAGATGATTTTATAAAGTGGGTTGACTTGCTTCCACTGTAGCTGATGAGTCATTCTGCAAACAGCCAAGCTGTCAAGTTAGACTCACACCAGGGAATCAATATCTCACCCTCCCACATCCTACAACAGCATCACCCTCATTCACCGTTTCACTGTGAAATACAGGCTGCAAACTGCTGAAGCCAAACAGCGTTTTTTTAATCATTTCAGTATACGTGACCTCCTCTGTGTTGAATAAAGGCCAGTCGTTCGATCGGTGGAGGGATGGTTACCAATGGCAACCCTGCGTTTAGGTCATATGTGAGGATGTGGAGGAGGAAGAGGACGACGCCTCGCTGCCTTTACACGTGTGGAAGAGTTCACATCCAGATTCATAAGTTGAAAATCAAGCAGGAGATATTACACAATGGGTCAACGTAGCACAGATGCTGAAAAGATAAAAAATAAAATAAATAGATAAAGATCAGATGGAGTACTGCGTTGTGTTTTTTATTGTTGGATTATTTACCAAAATGGTTTTGAGACAGTGTTTGACACAACAAGCTCAGGTTTAACCCTAAACTTACTAAAATATAAATAGTGAAATGTAAAAAGAGCTAGATTGGAACATTTTGCAGATTTATAAAATGAAAAAATTAAATAAAAAATAACACTGAATGAGATCAACGTCTTCTATTGGTTGGTTTTGGTGATGTTCCCTGGTGTCACAAAGTACTCACAGGCAAATAACTGATGATGAGCATTATTAGTCAACACTTCAAGTCAGCCTGATTTTATGAATAATTATTTTTGAATTAAGAACTTCCTATCCAGGAGAAAATGGCAAATTATTAAAATGTACGTTGCTTAAACAGATCCCTTTTAAGATCAAGTCCTTCAGAGTTCACAGCCAGAAGATGGATTTCATGGTGGTTTTTCTTTTGAATTGATGATAAATTGACATGTATATAATTAAAATCTCGTGGCTGTCTTTCTGGGTCGGTTCAGTCGAACTCTGGTGCATTTGTTTAGTTCAGTTTGTTCAGGGTGGTGTTAAAGTTGTCAAGACAACTTTGGTGTTGACTAGAGAGCTGGGGTGAGTTCGCCTGAGCTTCGGACTCTGTAGCGGTGCAGCGTGGGAGCACAGCAGATACAGGATTTTATACATGTTATTTCAGGATGAATTCAAAAGCTGACTGTGCAACGTAAAGACGATTTAAACATGGGGACCAGACAGTAACTGTCCTCTTTGATTCAATGCTAAAAGATGCTTTACTATTCACTATTTTCGTGTCGGTCTGTGTTTGTATTAATTTGGTCTTCTCTGTGTTCTGTGTTTGAAATCTTGTTTCGCTCTGTTTACATAGTTATGGTCTCTGTTTGAATCAGCGTTGCACTCCTATTCCTGTCCGATTTCGAAATGGTCTGTGTCGGATGCTTGTTTTAGTGTGGTTCAGCATGTCTGTCTGTTTTGTCTGTCTGCTTGTCTGATTCTGGTTTCTTATGGTTAGAGATCATGCCGGTTTTCAGTCTTGTTCTTGTTTATTCTTGAGTTCAGCCTGTTGGTTCTGTCAGTCTGCAGTCGCCCCGTTCAGTTATTCTCAGTCGTATCTCAGCGTCTTGTCCGGTTTCCTGTTTTAGTTTGTAGTTGTCTGTCTGTTGTTGGCATCCAGCTTGTTTCCTGTTTTGTCTTGATTACATTTTGTCAGCGAGTTCAGTGCCGACAAACAGAAACGGTGGTGCCTTGAACCCTGTTGTTGCAGCTGATAACACCTGTGACACGCCCACCAAACGGGAAAAAACATTCCTCAGAGCCCGCTGCACAGCGTTTCAACGAAACATGTCGTTCAATCCGAAAACTTTGCAAATCATTGCAAAACTTTTTGAGATTGAACTCGCCCCTGATAAGTCTCACCTGTTTATTCCCTTCATGCTCGTCAGCCCTATATATACGTGTATATATATCAACTGCCGTTCTGTTTGGTCACTGCTGGATCACTGAAGCTTGTTGTGCTCTGCCTTGCGTCGTATGTCGACTGTCCTGTTCCTGTATGTGTTTTCCGCCGTGGACTTAAGTATCCTTCAGTTGTGGATTGTGTTTATCACTGCATGGACTGTTTGGACATATATGTGTCCACCCTGAGTTCTGTGAAAGTTAATAAATATCTCAGACTGTACTCTCTTCTCTTGTGTCTTGCACCTGGGCCCAAAACTGTCACTCAGCACTTCCTGAAAATATCAGGTCCAGTTGCACTGCCAGCTACTTTGTGAGCTCTATGTGACACCGGAGACGATAAATACACACACGTCCGCCTGTAAGGCTCGGTAAAGTGCACTATTAGTTGCAGCCATTCGCTGGAATTTGATTTCCCTGACATGGCTCCACGCAGCACAGCTGATATTACAGAATGACAGTGGCCAAAACAGAAAGCTACCTGTTGGTCCTTCATGTTCACAGCGCTGTGTTTGTCCTGTGTGATCACAGACCGCATCAGAACAACCATGTGTTTTCTCCCAGTTAACCTGGACTAAATGAAATCAACTACAGAAAAAATAGTAAACTGAACCGACATTGAATGAACTTACATCACTGGCGAGTAAGCTGCATCTCCTGTTAAAGGCTGGGTCTGGTACTGGAGGCTTGACATCAGAGGAGGCCTGAAAACACACAAGTGCACGTTAGAATTTGAGGTCAGTAATTACAGCGACAATATTTAGACAAAAGTCAGTTGTAAATAATATCTTGCACTTTTATTCTATTTATCTATATTAAGTCATTTTCAAGCCAAAAGATAAGTAGCCTATCAAGTCTTTCTTAGAAGACCTTATGGGTGGACCCTTCAAGCCAGCATGGGATCCTACATCTCTTCATTGTACCTCAGAGTAATATTGGTAATTAAAGGACAATATTTACAAACTGAATTATCCATATTAATAATACTGAGAGAGAAACCTGTGAGTCACCCATAGGAAACTTTTCTATGTACCACTAATCCCTCGCCGCTCTTAACAGGACCGACTGAGTCCCAAAAATCCCACTATCAAAGGCTAATAATGGCACATTTTCATTTGTAGTTCCACTAATCCTCTCTAAGCCCGTATAAAAACCTGCAGTGCCAGGCGATGCCCCACGCCAAGGTCAATACAAAGACTCCTAGTCAGAGCTGAGAGGGGGTTTCTCTGCAGAGGAACCAAATCTGCCTCTCAGCAGACTTCATCAAAGAAAAGCAAAATCCTTAAAGACGTTTAGCAGTACACAGGACTTAGCTACAGTTCGGGAACATTGTGTGTATTGGCGAATTGAACACGGAAATCATTTAATAGAGAGAACAACCTTATTAAAAGACCAAGAGGTCCAACTGCAAATTTGAAACTTTCAAAATCAGAAAATCAAAAGTACATAAAAGTAAATAATAGAAAACTTTATTGGACTTCTGAGAGCCTTGTGTTCTGATTTTAAAGAAGCAGTTCTTATATGAAGTCATATTTGTTTAAGTAGACTGACAACTTAATGGGTTAAAGTTAAGATCAAAAAACGATTTGACCTGATGGATCTCTAAGAGTGGAAAAATTTCACTTTACAGGTGCAAATTAAAGTCTGGAGTTCTGATCTGAAATAAGATTAATTAAAGCTGAGACAGAGATCTCTGTATTGTTAAAATAAGAGCACGAACACGAGTCTAATCTAAAAGATAGCAAATTAATTACCTGGTTCCTTACATGAACAAGTGGGAGGACTGTATTCCACACTGAACATATTTAAGATTCGCAGGTGTGTAAGCTTGAGGATTTGGTCATGTTCATTTTCCTTTCTTTGAGTTCTTTCTTGTCAAAGTTCCTTATTATCTGATAATTTTTAGGTTTTAACTGAGCTGAATATTTTGTTTTTTTATGTTGAGTTTTAAAAGTTGCAGGAAGTTCTCACCTCGGATTCCCAAGGTCCCAACAACTTCTTTGCTTGACCCTCCTCTTCCTCTTTATTCTCGTCTCCTCCGTCCATCTCTGCTTCATTTTCCTCCTTCTCCATCTTTTCCTCCTTGTCCTCCTCGGTTATTTTCTCAGTGTCAACCTCCTCCTTCTCCCCCACATCCGTCTGCTTCACCGTGTCAACAACCGTGTTCAGTGTCGTCAGTGTTGTTACCACCTCTTCCTCCTCTCCCTCCTCTGTCAAAACCTCTTTCATCTGTTCAACAAACACCGAAGCAGCTGGGGCCTCCTCTTCATCCATGTGATTCACCTCTGAGGACAGCGGACAGTTCATTTTTAGGTTCAGCTTATAATGCATTCAGTATAATTAAAAGAACAAACTTTACAGCAAAGTTGATAAAAACAGGGTAAGTAAGAACATAAGAAAAGCCAGATTACTTAAAAGGGAAACAGTCGATAAAACTATAAATGAGAAGAAGTAATTTAAAGATCATATACATATATAAAGTCACTCTAAGCTCAACAGACAGGTTTAATTGTACATAAAAGCTGAAAGGAAAGAACATTTGTATATCTCATAAATAAAAAACAGGTGAAAGAAAAAGGAGCTAAACTAGAGAAAACTCCTTAGAGGTTAAGTCCACCCTCGATTTCTGCCATGATGACGTTCTTATGTGACGGTGGGGAGGAAAATGTCTGCGTGAGGTGTAACTTTGTGGTTACATATTGTGTGATGGCGTAGAGAGGAGTGGGGATGGGAGCAGCACAGACAGACCATAGCATAGAAATTTATTAAGTTACCTTTCATCACAGTAATCATGAGCTAAACCATAGAAATACAGCGTTCATGTTACAAAGTAATCTACCAGGAATGTGCTCTGGCATGTATTTGAATGGCCAATGCAGCACCTTGCGTTGGCCAACGTTGGGGCCAGTCTCAACTTTTTGCAGAACTACCCTTTGTTATTTAGCAGGAGTCTCTGCACTACCAGGGTCACTGCGTCACCAAAATAAATGCCTACGTTTCTTCATGCAGAGTTAAAGTCGGCCTTCGTGTCTCTGCCGGAAAGGCTGGAGGCGGACGGTGCTTTGGCAGCCAATGAAGGCATTTACAACCCATTAACAAATTATAAAAGGACAGCAAAGAGACGCTTGCTTTTTGTAAGTCGCTTTGGGCAAAGTGTCTGTCAAATGAATGTGATGTAACGTGGCGTTATAGATCGAGCCAACCCCTTAAAGAGAGTGCGGTTGGGTGGTGAAGTTCATTGAAACTGAAACACTTCTGTTCCAGTACTGGAGAGATTTAAAGAGTTTTAAAACTTGCATTCTAAAAGTTGTGTACGGCCTTATTAGAAAAATATATATCTCTATTCTCATGTATGACGGCATCTCTTCCATTCATTACCCCAGAGATGTTGGTACCAATCAGGCTCAGTTAGCTCAAAAACAGAGATCTGCAACCACAGCTCTAGTAAGGTGATAAAAGGTGTGAAAGAAACTAAACTTACTAAAACTAAAACTGCAAACTACAGCTCACTGATGAACTGTGCCCATATCACGGTTGTCGACATTTTCGTCTACTAGCGACTTCTTCAAAGTCATGGTCACCATATTCTGCTCTACATGCCAAGGTCACCTTTTCAGCTTCATCAAAGTCACCGTTCTAAATTACTTAATGTCGTGGCCTTTCTTTCAGAGTCTTGGTCACCCTATCAGTATCGCCAGTAATCGCCTCTGGATGTCGTAGCGTCTTCAATGTTGTATTCACACTTTCCAGCTTTTACTAACCTTCCCCGAATCTTCTTCTAAGGCACGGGTACTTTGTTAACTCTCACAATCAGCCTCCTCAAGATTGCACTCACCTTGTTGAATTTATTGTCTCTTAATAAGTTTTCCTTTCGGCTTCCTGAGTGTTTGGGCTAAGTCTTTTAGCTTTCCAAACACTGCAGTCAGATTCTCATTCACTCCTTCTAAATATTATTTTGCTTTCTCTGATGTGAAACTCTTTGTTTTCTCAGGATCTTCTCATACGTTCCTTTCAGGTTTTTCAAGGCTTCCTCTGCATCGCGGTCCCTCCTTCAGCTTCTGAATGTCTTGGACTCTCTTTCAGTTTCTTTGATTTTGTGTTCGCCCTTTTAACTTCTTCGTCAACCTTTTAGCTTCTCATTATTAATACCTCTAACTCAAAGCATAAACCTGTGTGTGACTGAACTGCCTTGTCTAGTCTCAACCGCCTCCTGTGTTGGCACACTGTCTTCTGGGTGTCAGTTCGTTGGGTACTTCTTATCACTTTAAACTTCCACATTTAGCCCTCTACTCAAGACCTTATCGCCACCGTGCCCTTCATCTCAATCACAGTGTTGGGTACAGTGTGTCTGTGTGTTTAGGTGCACTAAAACAAAGACTGTGGTTACTGTACGAATGTGTCACTGTCTGTGTGTGTTTGTTTAAGTGTATGTAGGTTAAGGGGTTGAAGGTGAGTTCAGAAATATCGTAAGCTGGAAGGAATGTACTGTACGCATTGAAGAGGACAGGAGCCTGCACTTCAGAGTATACAGGAAACCCACACTCACAGACAAATACCTACTTTTTATTTCCCCACCCAGTGGAGCATACGCTCATCAGAATCCTGCACCACCAAGAAGAAAACATACCAACAAGTGCCCAAGCAATAAAATGAACATAAACCCTTGAAGGAGGCACTTACAGCTTGTGGATATCCAAAGTAAACCTTTGTGAAAACAGCCACAAGATCCAGCAACAATAGTATGTGTGATGAGAAACAGAAAATAAAATACAACATTGTGATTCTGTACGTGTCTGGAGTATCAGAGAAAATCAACAAACACCACATCTCTGTGGACCAGACAGATACTGATCCACCCCAAAGACCGCACAAAGACCCAAACACAAAACAAGAACAAACCTAGTGTATGCGGTCCAATGCAGTGAAGAAAGACCTGTATTCTGGGTGAATGAAAAAGCCACCACACAAAGGCGTGGCCCAACACAGAGGGGCTAACTCCTCAGGTCAAGACTCAGCAGTTTACATACGTACATCTAGGATAAAGGACCCTCTTGAGGACTATGATGTACATACTTCAGACAGGGAGGAAGTTGTTTTGAAAGGGGAGTCAAGGAACTCATTTACATCCAAATGGATAGACCGTCTCTTAACAGGGGAGGAGGTTTGCGACACCACTTACAATGTTGTCCTTTCATCACAGGAAACTGAACAAACGCTCACATCTGGCCTCATGTGAGAAGGCTAACAATGGTCGTTCAGACTTGGCCTCAGGTGTCTCCAACAGCCAGAAGTACTAACAAGGTAAACGCTATCGACCATCTTGACAACAACCCCACAGACGTTAACTAGCTGGAATCCCCGACTTTCAGTCAGAACTGAAGAAGCCTCTTGTTTGAGGGGTGAAACATCTTCTAGTATCTTCAACCAAATCCAGTTGCCCTTGATTTGAACTTTTGTTGGCTAAGGAATCTACTGTACATCCACACACACATACAAACACTTTAGTTAGAGTTATTAACCCTTGAGCTTGAAGTTTTAGAGTTTTATTCCAGCTAGGAAGTTCTTCAACCTGCCACAAAAGATCCACAATTACAGGGACTCTATCCACTGTTTTTATAAAACAACCCTATATGTAACTCTTCTCCTGCCCCTGAAGCACATTATGAAATATTAACGTCATTCACAATAAAAATGTGGGCTTCAAGGACACATTCGGACATTTGTTACACATTTTATCACACCTTGAAATATTGTGTTTGCTGTATGTTTTAAATAGGTGTTCAAAGCTTATTGTTGGTGATGCTTGATGTAAATTAAAGTGGGAGTCTGAAATAGAGAAAGAAAGAGAGACAGACACGAAACAAATCAAAATTAGGTCAAAGCTTCTTTGAATTGTAGGCATCTTTCCACTGTGTGGGAAGCTGTGAGAGCGGCTTTGATCTGTTTTCATTCCAGAAGCAGTTTGGGCTTCAGAGATTGGCGTTCTTGCTGGCTAACATCATTTTTGGATACCTTCATATCTTTAAGAGGTTAGTTAACGGTCAGGAATAGACTTGGGATGAGTTTTCCTTTGGAGTCAAAGACAGAATGATGTCATGTGTCTGTACAGGTTTATATCTGCCTGCATGCTTGTGTATTTAGGTGGAAGTAACGACGTCATTTGGTCAGAGTGTGTTTGTTTGGACACTGTGATACAGGGACTGACTGCTGACACACTGATGAACTGTTCAAGGTAAATAAACAATGATGCAGCCAGCTGCAGGGCAAAACAATACAGAAACTCTTTTAGTGGAGTCAATGAGACAAAGATTAATATGAGGATGACGGAATTTGTTATTCTGTTCATAACATTTACTGTATCATTTGTTGACATTTTTTTTCTTTAGCTAATGTAAAGATGGTTTTTCTTGTAAAATAAATAACTAGTTTTTCAAATTTCAGCTGAAAGTAAGGTACAAATTCAGACACCGGCTTCAATTTAGTTGATTGTTATGTTTTTAAATGAACCCTTGGTTCCTAACAGGTGTTGCCAACAGGGGAGCTGCAGAGCGCCCTCTGGTGGACAAACTATGTAACTACAACACTCATAACATGACGGAAGGATCCGTCTTTTTACTCTCCATTTTGTAAATTCTCATTTATCGGCTGTTATAAACAAAGATTCTGATTTATCTGGAGTTTTCTTTTATCGGTCAGGCTCTGATACCTATATTAATACCTATGTTTCTATGACTTCATGTATATAATTTTTCTTTTTTGCCATTGGCGACCCCTCAGGGACATTTAAAGTGTCCCCCAGCACAATTTGTTTTATTGTCTTCTAAAAGTCTAGTTTACAGCCTAAAATTTAGCTGCTTTGGTTAATTAATAATTCAATATTCTTAAAACAGAAACATCTGAGTGCTTTGTCAGTCTGTGTTTTCTGACCTACTAGAAATGAGAAGACAGTGTTTGTAGCTATAAAGATGAAATTCATGTCAGGCCCTGGCCCCCTTCCTGAGATATTAAGGCAACACACTGAGAGGGGCAGAGCGAATTTAAAAGACAAAGTAAAGGTAAAAGATGAGGAACAGAAAAGAAAGAAAAAGAACCCAAGTACTTCTTTACCTTCTCTGTGTGATTCATCACTCAGGTATTTAATCACTGTTAAGATGAAAAATCTGCCAATATGAGACTGAAGGGCAGCAGGTAGTCTGGCAGTGTGTTCAGAGTGTCAGATGGCTCTTGAGGTAAACAGGACATCGACCTGATGAAGCCCAACCAGAGCAGATCTGACTGTGTCTCAGCCAAATGAGCATATGCTGCTACGCTGCACGAACGCTAACAAATCTCAGCTCCACAACAACAACAAAGACTCATTTATCACTGCATCATCTGCAGAATGTAGTTAAACATCTAAATTATAAACTTATACAGAGCTAAAATAAAGAGAGATAAATGCACGAATAAAATAATTAACAAAAACAAATAAATAATTTAATGGTTTTGGCAAAAAAAAATGCTCCGATATCCAAGGGACTTTACTCATTTGGGCATCCTGGGAAATGTAGGACATTGATGACTGAGGAGGAAGCAGGTCCACTTTATCACAGTGCTTCATTTCAAAATGCAGCGGCTGAGAATCTGAAGGTGACAGTCAAACAATATGCAGGGAGACACTAAACTACCACAGCTGCCCGTGACCCAGAGGCTGAACCACATAAAGAGCCGGCTTATGTGTGTGCATGGATGTGTGTGTTAGTTCCCTTTAAACAAAGTGTCGCAGAGTTGATGTGCTGATGCAGGAGGACCAGGATATCCAGTTCGCTCGGTCCAGACAATAACACACTCACAGCCCACCAGCATTAACATTTAGTGCATTTGTATCCACTCAGGTTTCCAGGTTATGATAAGGTTTGAAGTGAAGTGCTGAGTACTGGAGTACTCTCACGCATACAAATGGTACTGTGACATAGAAACACATTATCATGTGCAGGTGCATCTTTAACTCAAGTTTCAGTAATTAAACAATTGGATGTTAATGGTGTCGACCAATGATGACCAGCAGTGTGGTGAGTGCAGCAGAGTTCAGAGAGCCAGAAACTAAAGAGGATGAGATGTTGAGAAATCGAAACATGTCTGTACCACGTGATCTGAAACCTGGTTACTCTTATGATCAGATACAGAGA
Source organism: Lepomis gibbosus (assembly GCA_029875015.1). Lineage (NCBI taxonomy): Eukaryota > Metazoa > Chordata > Actinopteri > Centrarchiformes > Centrarchidae > Lepomis > Lepomis gibbosus. The sequence goes on from JAPMOB010245670.1 coordinate 12,889, forward strand.
CATAAATAATCATACTTATTTCTAGAGTCAGGTCAAAACCAGGACACAGATGTGCATGTAAATAAATACTCTAGAATGATGTTTTATCCATAACAACGATACATTTCCGTCACTCTGTACGTTTCATGGGACTGAATATGTACTGAGGCCTTTACCAATATTTATATGAGAGTGTAAAAAAATCGGATATATCAGCCGATATTTAATAATAATAATAATAAATTTTATTTATAATGCACTTTACATTTCAATGAAATCTCAGAAATCTCAAAGTGCTAATTTGTCTTACACAAACCACAAAAGAAAGATTTTTGATAAGGTTCCGTTAAGTAATGTTTTTTTAAAACAACTGTGACCAATCATTGTACGGGGCAGGACGTCTTTAAATTTTAAAATATTCCAAAACATATCTTTGGCATTACTTCACTTTAATCTCTTGTGATTTATCGGCTGACATCCACACTGATGCCAAAATATCTGCAATGAGCAAATATCGCTCAAGGTGACACCAGCATAAAAGAGACATTAAAAAAATAAATAAATAACATTGCTCAAACCCAGAAGTGGTAGAATGAGCTGTTTTTAACTGCTGATGTCTTAAAGGCCTTTTCTCTTTATTGGTTTTCCACCTCAGCCAAGTGCTAAGACAGTCCTTTGTGATTCATCGTCCTCTTTTGATTTCCAGGCTACAAAAATCTGCATAGACCAATAAAAACAGAGACCAATCCTGACAACAAATTAATCAGGTCTTTAAACACATCATCGGTTTAGTGGCCTGAATAACAGCTGAGTCCTGCCAGCGGAGTCCTGGCTGCACCTCGGGCCTGCAGTCGTCGCCGTCTCACCCAGAATCACAGTAAACAAGGCTCTCCGGGGAACAACGGCTTTGCTATAAATCTGTCTGCTCTTCAAGCTAAATTGGGAGACACAGTTTTCATAGCTGATAAAAAAAACAAACAACTGAAGGCTGCCTCGCTGACCAGGAGCGCTCTCTCTTCCTCTCTCTCTCTCTCTCTCTCTCCCTCAGATCTTGTTAATGAATTCAGAAACACAAAGCTTTTCCTGGGAGAAATCCGTGTGATCTCGTCCTGATGTGAACCAGGTTTACTGCCAGCCACAGCTCAGCAGAAAAAAAAAAACACACCTCTCTTCAGACGTTTGGACTTAAAAGTGTTAGTCAGACTGAAACACTGTATTTCACTACACATTAATCCAAATCTGGAGCTTTTCGGGCGATCAGAAACAATTGTTTTCCTCTGGCAGACAGCTCACATAAAACTCAGCGTTAAGCAAACTCTCAGTCCTCCTCTTCCACCTCCCTCACACCTTCCTCCTACTACCCTCCTCCTCCTCCTCCCACCTCTCTGCCTCCTCCATCGGGTCAGCCCTGGAAAGAGCTGAGTAATACAATAAAAATGTGGGCTGGTGAAGGTCACAACATTTGAACGAGAGGCGATGTGTGTGTTAATTAAAGCGGCGCAAATGAGGGAGAATCTGTGGCGTATTAACGCGGCGGAATAATACGATCACTCGGTCAGGTAAACACGGGACAGAGGAGAGGGAGGGAGGGGGGGCAGAAGATGGACTGGAAGAAGAAAAGAAACAATGGGAATGAAAAAGAGAGAGAGAAGAGAGAGGGAATACCTAAAAGATGAAATGAAGTTTGATAAAATCTACAGGAGGGACAACAGAGACAGATAAACACGTTACCTTGGCATCATCTGCTGAGGGTCATCAGGACACACAAGGGCCGAGCATCTGTACGCACACACACTCACACCACATACAGACACAAAGATTAGAGAAACACTCTTGTAACTTCTTATGTTTTGAAGCTCTATGGCCTCAATAAAACCGTAAACTTAACCCCTCTGCTTCCGTTTATTATCGTCGTTATGCTGCAGCCGAGGAAAATACCGGTTTTGATTGCCTTGCAGGTGCCTTTAAAAGTCAAACTGAAATCCTGTTGTCATTAATTTTTGCAATTTAAATAATGTCAACATGTTTGTTTTTTTTTAAGTGTTGCTTTTATCAGTAAAAATGTAAGGGGTAATCTGAGGGGAAATCAGCCTGAGACTGGCAGCAGCTGAGCCCTGACAGGGGACTGAGAGAAAAAGTAAACACACTAGCTTAGAAGCCACGAGCAGACAGTGAGCAGGACCAGCATCTAAAACTGAACAGTCACATTATGTTTTCTTGCTGTTTAATGTGCAGCAGCTAAGCTGAAAAATGGCGTTAGCTGTGCACTTTTCTGTGCAGGAAAAGATGTATGTTCATTTTTGTAAGTTACATAAGACGGAGACTTTAACGTGAAGCTGATGTTGACTGTTGTTCAGTGGCTCTCGTGTTGTGCGGCACGCTGCTGTCTCGCTCTCTAAGTCACCGAGGCTGCCTGCATGTGATCTAACAGTGATGTTTAAAACAAAGCAATTTAATTGGCTGTATGGAAACACGTTCTCTATCTACATAGACAGAGAATTAATGGTACACTGATAAAGTATTGCAACGACATGGTGAAACCAAAAGACTAGAAAGTCTTCCTTTTGGTTTCTGACTTATCTTTTCTCGAAGGAGAACACAGGAGGAGATGTGTAACTGTAGCAAAAATATGCATTTAATTTCAGTGGGACATAAAAAAAAACATTGTCCTACATCAGGGTTCAAGATTTAATCAACTACAGGTTAGTGCAACAAAACTTAACCATGACTACAAACATACTTTCAAAGATGGAGGAACAACTGAACACATCCTCTGTTTCTTCCAAAGTCGTTCTATAAGCACCATAACACACTGTGATGAGCTGCTTTACATCATTGGATTCTTCACCTCCACCTCGTTCATTATTTACCTGTTTAAGGACACAGTGTCATGTACCATTGCTTACTTACTTATTTAGATACTGGTTCATCTTCATCTTGCTTGTCTATAAAACTCTTCTCTCCATCATGCACTGCGCTGCATTCACTCCTCTCAGATCAGCTCCTGAGGCTCTGGTTCTCTTGCTGTCGTCAAAATTTGGTAAAGCTGCCTTCAGCTTTTATGCTTCTAGTTGTTGGAGTATCTTCCCTCGAGGACTGTCGCCTTTCAAAACGGAGTGCTGCCCCCTTTGTAATCAAATAACTGAAAGCTTGACTTGCCCCAAATAAAAAAAATCAAGGTCACTTACCCTCACTGGTTTCAGAAGAAGCTCCGCTTCAAACAGCTGATGTCGTCACCGCTGGAGGGCTCGATGATGCAGACATTTTGTGTTTGTGCATGTGTGTGTGTGTGATTGCGTTCACTGACCAAAGTGCACCCCTCACTTCCTCTCATACATTTTACCTGCACGCTTCACATTACAAAACACACACTCGCTTATAGCAGTGACATGGTGCATATCTGTGTGTGTGTACATACAATACTGATCTGCTCCTGAGTCCTTCTGAGTCTTTGCATCTCTGGAGTGTCGGACACGATGCTGAACCCTCGACCTTTACTCTCTTCAAAATCCTTCTTATACTTCACCTGCAGGAGAGACAGAGGGAGAGAAATGTTTGATGTTACAGAACATCCAGCCTTAAAATCATCGATTAGTGACGGACATAATTATTTCAATATTGATGTGCATTGATATTATATTCAATAATAACTCATCCCATGCTCATCAGATGGTTTCCGTGGCTACAGATAAAACACCGAGCTTCTTTCTAGAGCTGCCACGTCGGGTTAAAATTCAACAAACGGAGAAGACAAACAGTTCCTACACACAGAAGGAGGGAAGAGAGCAGGCAGCATTGGAGCTTCAACACAAAAAAGAGTTAGAGGCTGTAATCATAACTCTGTTCATGAGCTAATTAACTGGATAACTCAGTTACAAGATCACTGGAAGCAACAAAACCTAGAGTTCTCATAAGAGTAATGATACAGAAGAGCGTCTGAAGGTGAATTTTACCTTTGAATGCGCCCACACAGCAGAAATAATTACACCCCTCAGCCTTCAGACGGAACGCAGCTGCGATCAACTTCCCACCGAGTGAAAAGAACTTTAAATACACAATAAGTGCTCCTCATACAGGCTGAACAGTGATATGCAGGAGCTGAAAAGGAAAGACCTTTAACATGCTGATTCAGACGCAGTTTTGGGCGATGATTCATTCTGATCAAAGTTAAAGTGCCGGATCGTCAGATGATTGAGCTGACACGTGTTCAGTCTGGTCTTCCTGTAGTTTACATCTGTGCACCGCAACACCTATACAGTTAATATGCTGCACACATATTGTTGAAACTCTCCCCACGCCTCAGCGCTATTTTGTTCACTTGAGTTTAATAAATTAGACTTTTTTAATCTTGCATGGACTCCATGAGTCACATCCCCTGAGCCACTTTGTGATCGTCACGAGTAGGGCTGGAAATTAAACCTTAATACTTTGAGTACTGACTAAAGTGTGTCCACAGAATCAAGTACTGAAAAATGTCAATTATCCCTGAAAGATGTGATGAAGGCAACAATCAAAATATGTTGGTCTCACAATAAAGTTGTTCTTTACTCCACAAATGTCGCCGGAGTTTCGACCTCTTCAGACTGTTTTCCTTCTCCATGCGCCTTCAAATTGGTTGTGCCGGTAGTCTCTACTATTTAAATAACAGTAATTTAGCCAGTGGAGACTCAAACCAACACTGAATGTATCTGCTAACAAGTCCTGTGTGTCTCTTCTTCCTCTGAGTCACAGAGCTCCATCGCTGTCCATGATTATAAACAGTGAGCCTCACTGCTGCACTGGGTGACACGTTCCTTCATTACGATCAACGCAGTTTGTACTGTAGTTTAACAAATGCACTATTTACTCATGTCTGCTTGATTAAAATAGAGGAAATGTAAAAAAAAAATGTTATGTCTTCACTAGGAACCAATGGGCTTGGAGCTGAGACACAGACAGGAAGTATAGGACGGACAAATGTTTTTTTTTTATGTTTTATTTGCTGACATTAAACAAAATACTGAATATTTCCAGCCTGCTTTTTATTCCTCAAAGTGAGGATTTGGGGCTAAAAACCATATGGTTGTAAAGTTTTGACACCAGAGCTGGATCATTGGTTTGCAGATGCTGTTAAGTGTCTCTGTCTGTTTCTGTGGATTATTCTATTGTTTCTCGGATTACTTTTGGATTTCATGTTTTGTTTTTTGGATCTTCTGCTCTTCTTGGATTTGTTCGTTCCCCTGCTTTATCAGTTTTCACTCACTTGAACTGAACCTGCCCAGCTGTAGTGTATACTGCATTCTGGGCCACATCCTTGTTTGCTGCGTTCACGCTCAGCTGATAATGAATCAGTCAAAGTCAGTATACATTTAAAATGTTGATCTATGGACGGTCCGAGCAGCTGCAGCCTTCACCGCCTTTAGCAAAGAATCCCACTGAATTTAAACCCCCTCCAAAAAAAAAAAGATTGCCTTGTTACAGCAGGCAGAGTGGACAATTTACAACCCACAGATAACAACAGCAACAGAGCAGCAGGCGGTCATTTCATTCTGCGGCCCTTCCCTGCACTTCAGTTCGACCTTCAGAGGAAACACTGCAACTCATTTAGCCATCAGTCATCAGTAACAGCCCATTAGCCCTCAGAGTTACGTAAGGCTGTATACTGCAGGAATATGACTCAGACAGTCAGGGTGTGTGTCTCACAGTGATTGTTCCCGTTCACCATAAAAAGCAGATTAAATCCCCATTCATCAGTCGTAGGCTCCCTGCAGAGCTAATACGACAAGCTAACAAGCTAAACCTCCCACACACACACACACACACACACAGACCAGCAGCTGAAGCCTCATACACACTCACACCTATGGAGAGTGAAAATGACAAATACTCAGACGTGAAAACTGGAATCTTTTAGTTTGGCGTTTTGGTAGTTCGCCAGGGAGCCAGAGTCCCTGCACTGATGTCATGTTGGTGAACTTAGAGCAGGAGGAGGAATCTGATGGAGGACGGATGTAATCAACACGTCGTCACGTATGGACGCATGCTAGTGTTACTTCTGTCAGACGAAACTAAACAAAATAAATTTGTCCAAGACCTTTTTTTCTTTGACTAAAACAAGACGATGACAAGACAGCGATGCAAACTGGTGATGAACACGACATGCTAGGGAGAAAGAGGCGCTTAGATACTTGGTCCCATTTCAAATACAGTGAAGCGGACAAAATAAAACAGATGCCTAATTATATCAGACGGCAAGCAATGTGGTTATAAGACAGAAACCAGAAGCCAGACAACGCAGGAGAACAGCGTTCATTTCTAACCCAAACCAAACACTTTTAGTGCGTAACTAATTTCTGGACGTTTGATAACAAGTAGTTTTATTTGTGTTTTGGTAGGCGTTCAAGAAACGACCAAGAGTCTATATGTGAGAAGTGGTGAGTGAGAATGTTTTGATCTACTGGAGGAGGATCTGATGAAACATTGATCTGATGGAAACCGGGGTCTGACAGAAGAGGGTTGGACCGAGGAGGGGTTTGATAGAGGACACTGTGATGGAGAAAGGATCTGATGTGGGACGGACCTAAGGGAGGGTGGGTCTGATAAAGAACAGCTATGATGGAGGAAGGATCTACAGGAAGAGATCTGATGGTAGATAAATTTAATGATGGCAGTCTGACAGAGAAGGGATTCAGACACCATCAGACATCACCAGGTCACATCACCTCCACCCCGCTGTACCGTAACACAACTAGGTCAGTGCTGAACATATGGGGGGTTTCCCACGATGTGCACCGTCATTGTCTGTTATAATCAGTTTCCAGGAGCAGACTGTGAACTCATTTAAAGTGATTTCAACATCACCTCCAGGGAACAAAAGTAGAAGAAGAGGAGGAGGCAGCAGGAAAGTTAAAAGAGGAAGAGGGTATGTTTCACAGAAATCTCTCTCCTCGAGGTAACACGGGAAATGAGGAGACGTAACGAGGAGGAGGAGGATGATGAGGAAAGTCCCTTTGACACAGAGGACACATACTGCAGGTGAAATTGTCACATCAAAAGTACCTACAGTGATGCAAATTGTAGACGTCCCCGCTGTCCTTATTTCAATCTTCACCCCACAAAAGGAAAGATAAAAATGTGCCAAATTGAATTTTTCTTTTTTTTTAAATTGGCCTCATCCATTATGTCAGGTGGCTGAACAACGTGTCGGCGGACAAAGGAGAGATCGGACCAGATGAATCTACAGCCGTAACATCCACACAGACGGAGGCTGCGACACCTCGTCTGCACCTTGGAGGACTTTCAGCATCTACGTGTTGTCACTTGACTGCTAAGTGAACACTTTCCCTTCCTGTGCTCTTCTTCTTCTGTCCCCTACAATTATCTTGTATTGATTGCACTATTTCCTTCACTCTAACATCTTCCCCCAGGTATTTATCCCGTTCATGCTGTGTGTGCTTTTACCTCTTACTAGTAATTACTGCTGCTCTCACTATTATTTATTGCCACTTGTAGGTGTAGTGCTGTACTGATGCTTTTACAGAAGGTTTTTCCTCAAATTTAAGTCACTTTGGATAAAAGTCTGCCAAACGCCTGAATAATAAGGCGATCCATCATGGTTGTTTTGGCGGCGTGTAGCTGCTGCCGTGTGTGACACTGCTTGTTTTGCCTTTTTTGTGTCTTGTTTAAGTCAGCGAGGTTTTAAATTAATTGCCCTAAAAAGAGACGAGAAGAGAGAAAACCGTATTCTGTGAGTTATTATGTCTTTGCTGATGTGTGTCTGAGGAGATATGAGGACTGTAAAACTGATCCATTACGCGGCGGCATTAAGCCAATCACATGTAGTCTGATGCATCTGAAGCTGGATGTCCACCACAACAGGGTTAGGAGCCAAATGCGGAAACCTTTTTAAATGCCAGGAGGAGACAAAGACCTACGAATCTTTAAGAAACTGATCACAGACGCAAGTCGTTTCTTTTCTTGGTTCCCAGTCTAGTTTCTGGCTCTAGTGCCCTCGTCTTGTTTTGCTTCCTGTGTATGTGTTTCACTGATGCTTTCACCTGTTCGTTATGTTCACCCCTCTGGCATATTTAGTTGTTTAGTCCGCCTTGTTGCGCGTTAATTTTTCTACATTGTTCTTCACAGTTGATGGCTGTGGTTACCAGTGTCTCGTCTTCCTCTTATGTTTCTGGATTGTACCCCTCGTCTTCCCTCTGGTCGCCTTTAGCATGTACTAATGTGTTTTCACTGCAGGCTTCGTCTCTGGACGAACCCCACGTCTCCTGTTAATTCTCACCTTTTTGTTCCAATAAAGCTTTATAACTTAGCTGCTCTGCTCCCGTGTCATCACGCCCAAAACCCCTGTTTCCCGTGTCTAAACTACTCAGTTCTACTTTAAAATAAAACCCAACACGATGTTAAAATTTGAGGAACTTTCTCAGGTAGGAGAAGATCAGCACAAAGTCTGAACAAGAAAGAAGCTTGATGCAGATTAAGATGCAGAGGGAGACGAGGACAGAATGAATGAACGTGTAAATCTCTGCTCTGTAAATGGCAAACTGCTAATAAATGGATTTTTATGAGGGCAGAGCAGGACGCAAACACAAACAGCACGTCCCTTCTGCTGACTGCTGAGTGGACATCTGTCCTTTTGTACTGCAGTGCTGGGCGCACACACACACACACACACACACTGTCACACAGGATGACGACATATGGCCCAGAAATAAAGCTGGTTTATTTTCACAAACGTGATCTCTGCATCAGTTTTGTGTGTCACTAAATCAGCTCAGTGACTCATCTCGCCTTCAGCATGCAGTACCGTCAGAGCAGCTCCTACTGACACACCTGAGTGTTTGTTTTCGTCTCCGTGCGGTGCCAGAGGGGAGGAGATATGAGCCAGAGAGCTGCTTTAAACCAGATGTCAGTCAGACAGA
>JAPMOB010245676.1:0-31458 GCA_029875015.1 Lepomis gibbosus
ACACACACACACACACACACACACACACACACACACACACACACACACACACACACACACACACACCCTGAATCAAAGCAGCACTCACACCCTTTTCAACTCCCCATCCGAGATGACTACTTGTTCTGCCCCTTGCTGTCATTGTCCTCACTGTCATGATGTCTGCTGTCACTGGAGCCACGGTAACCCCGGTGTTCGCGCCTCTCGCGGCACTCCCGGCACTCCTCCTCATCCTCTCCCTCCTCGTCCTCGTGGATGATCTCCACCTCCAGGCGGCCAATGTAAAGGGATACCGCACCGAGCCAGAAGAGGGCGACGCTTCCTACCACAGCGCTTTGGAGCAGCAGGGCTGGCACAGAGAGCAGCATCATCCTCCGCAAGGCGAAAAGGCTGCCAACGTACGAGGCGCCGCCAAACGACACACACACACCTCCCAGGATAAAGAAGGCTGAGGAGAAACAGATTGACATGGTTTTATTGTATTGCAAATTCAAATAAATCTAAATCTGGGACAGTAGGGAGGTTGTCTATTTTAGTTAAGTAAAAGATAAAAGATAAAGTAAAAGATAAAACAGAATATCCCCTAGTCTACAAAATGATTTAAGTAGAATAAAAGTACATGAGTACAAGAGAGCATCCTCAAGAGAAAAAAAAAACAGGTAACATTCTGACATAATTAATTTAGCACCATTGCTGGTAAGTTTTGTTTTCATGGTTTAAAAACTCAATGGCAGAGTATTTAATGATTTAATGAAGGTCTTGCTTAATACAAAATTATTACTCAAAACTGGCATTTCAGGTAAACATGACATCAGTTACAAGTGCTGTAGTTTTCAAGGGTCTCAGCTAATTATTAACTCACAATGATTTTAGTCAATTCCAGAAATCCTTGTGAAATTATTTATCTTGAAACAGAATCAAAGAGTAAAATCTACTGCAAGGTTCTCTTAGACAGTAATTTATTTTAGGACAAAACGAGCTGGGGTATATTGACGCATTTAGATGCAACAGTTTTAAAAACAATTCTAGTTATTTCATGGGCAATCATTGATTTTCAAAAGCATTCACAGCTTTATTTTTCCCCTTAAATCCACAAGTCTTAAAGAATTTTAGACTACAGCAACCTTTTGTTACTTTAATCACAATCCTCTGTTCGATTGCACTACCATAGAGTTTAGGCTACAAGTGTGCTGATTTGAGTGTTGGAGCCTGTACCGTATCCTGCTTCTCGTCCCACTTCACTCTGGACAAATGCAATGACTCCTATCCCAGTCGCAAGCAGGCCGTTCCTGAACCACGACAGGAATCCTGCAAACCAGTCAAAGTCAGAAGTAAACATTACAAACTGAATAGAAATCTATGCAGACTGCCAGAATAAATCACACTGTTTATATACATGCATATGAAAATATAAATACCATCCTTACAGCTTTTATGTTCAAGCAAATTCAGAAAAAAAGCTAATCAATAAGCATACCTAATTCTGAGGCTGTAGGCAGGTTTGGAGTAAATGTAATCACACTAGGAAAGTAACAAAATTAAGTATGCTCAAAGATGTTATTATGCATACTACTAAAATGCTTTTATTTTAGCAATGCAGATGATGTACAGTATTGAACAGTATTGGACATGGAGGAGCTCCTCACAGCTGCAAAACACTGAAACAAATTGCATCTTTTTTGATATATACACAAAGGTGAGACAGACCTATTTTGGTGTTTGGTTTTTATTGTAGTTCTATTGCACTTATTGTCAATTAATAACTACTGTGTTATTGTTATGTTTAAAAATACTAAATGTTTGATACTGAAACCTACTTGAGTCCTTCAAGAAATGCACAATGTCTTGCTGCACCCAAATAATGATGTCAAACCAAGCATTTTCACCATAAGGTGGAACACCTGTCCTGTGTCTAGACAGGCAACATACAGTACTTTCACCAGTTTCACCACATCAGTATGAGTAGACATTTTCATGTAGGCCCACGACGTTCGGGGTTTAAGACATTTCAAGAATGATTTTATTTATTTAGGTTACCTGTTTCGTGTGACTTTCTCAGCATCTGCAAAAAGTAGAACACTATTAGGAATATCAACCTCTAATTTAATCGGTTTGGTGTGTTTTCTTATAAAAATGTTGTGGATTTACTGTGGTCAGTTCTGTAGTTATAGATCTCAAGAGGAAAGGCCAAACGAAAGCAAAGGTAGCTGGGACATTTCACAGTAGGCTTTAAATAAACTCACACCATAATCTGAATATAATGTTACAGCATTTTCCTCAAGGAAAGAACCTACCAAAGCGTCCGCCTTGTCGAGGTCTGAGAGTTGGTAGTGCTGATCTGGCCCCCGGCTCTTCGCCCAAGGCCCCTTCTCCGTGAGCCGCAGCCGGGAGGAGCCGTGCAGCCTCCTCAGCGACGCTCCGGCGCAGGGAGGGCGGACTCGCTTCACTGTCCGGGCGAAGTGGGACACGGCCGGCGGCAACTGCCTTCTCATGAACAAACTCAGGAAAGCCATCACATCACGAACCCCAGACAAAGCTAGTTAAGAATACGAGCTACAAGCAAAAGCACAACACAACCTCGGCATGCCCTGTGAACTCACACCTGACCAACGACAACCCGGAAGAGTTTCCCAGCATGATGCGTGAGGAAATGCAACGTTAAGCAGAGTTAATACAGCGCCATCATGCGACTCACGAGAAATGAACACAGCGGGATTATAAAATAGTGTAGTTGAGATTATGTTAAACTAAAACTTATTTTTCATTTTCATTTTTTTGTATTGTGCGTTTGCTGATGTCGACCTTTCTCCTCTAAATCAAGTAAAATCACATGCAAATTAATATTTGCGCCACACGAGGGCGCCAGACTACAACCCTATAGCTCATGACGTGGTTACATTTATTTATTTACTTATTTATTTTACAATTTTCAAACAGTGCAAAAACAAGGTAATACAATACTTTCAACTTAAAATATATATTCAGAGAAAGCACAGGCAAAATAGGGATTGGCAAGGTTTAAAAAAAATACAATTATATAAACATATAATCTGATTTTGTCTTTCTATGGTGTAGTCATAGAGTGGACACTTTCAGAAAAAGCAGGAACTAGAATGTTTTGTTTGTATGTTTCTTTTGCCCATCTTTCTTAGAGGCTTCATACTTTTTAAGCAAATTTGAAAAATCATGAGAGGACAGAAAAATTAAGAGACCTAGATTATTTCCCCACAAATAAAATTAGTTAAATTAAATGGGCTTTTTCACCAGAGTTAGATAAAACATAATTTTAATAACTGAATTTTGGAAGGTCATTGAGCTTCAGAAATATCCAGCTGTGGATGTAAAATCAGATTCTTTTTATTGGAGCATGAAAAAAGCAGAATGGTTTTGACAGAATATATCTATCATGAGTTTCGGCAAGTTAAATAGAGAAGTTAGGTAGAAAAGAACACACTTTATCGGCAATAAAACCTTAATAGAAAATCTAAGGATTTGGACATACATACCTTTTTTCAAATCATGTAAAATACGCGCACATGCTAATTACTTGTAACCCTTTGTGCATATCCAGTGAACCTGTGTGAAAGTGTGTTTGTGCGGTAGAGATCTGTGTCCTCAGTGAGGATGAGTGGACAGCCTCTTCCTGAAGGTCTTTTGTCTTTTTTGGCCCACTGGGACCCAGAAAGACCACGCCTGTCATACCTGATTGTTTAGTGTGAGGAGTTTAGAGCTGCACAGGGTCTCAGAAGGAAGTATTTGTGTGTGTGTGTGTGTGTGTGTGTGTGTGTGTGTGTGTGTGTGTGTGTTGACAGTCGGGTCTTTTACAGACAGCCAAATCTTTGATGTGATGCCCCAACACAATGGTGGACTGATGTTTGTATACACCCATGCACGTGCTTACACATACAGATACAGTAATCCAGTTTATAACAGAAGACACTGTCAATGATGCATTGCACACTCATATTCTTGTAAATATATCTTTACGATAGAAATTATTACACTAATTATTTCAATTTTTATATGTACTATACATACAGTATGTTTACAAATATATGAACAACAGGTATATCATTTTCAACCTTTATTTAGTCACGGAAATTTCACTGAGAGGATGAACGCCCTGATCACATTCGCACAGTTACACATTCACAACTGGAAGCTACCCAGTACAAACACAGTCTGATCTATTGGCTCCTCTGGAGCGGTTGGGGTTAAGGGCCTTGCTCAAGGGCATCTTAGTGGCAGTAGTGAGGGAGGGGCAAGCACTGTCCTTTTTCCCCACCCAGATTTATCCTGCTGGTCCAGTTATGCTCAACAAACCCTCTTCCTGCTGCCTTTCTCTCTGTGCACTGTGCAGGTCTGGATGACTGTATTTTATCACCATGATGCTTTTTAATATATTTTTGTGGCATTTTCTGGTATATGTGCATTTCCTTTCAAACTAAAAGGGGGGCACAGTGATAGAATTCTGGATTGAAACTGTTTTGCAAAGCTTTTATAATTCAAATCTCCATCTCCTTTTCCAGTCTTTCTTTCTTTCTTTCTTGTTTTGTAAATCTGTCTTTTTGAGACACCATTCCATTCTAGATGCTACCCCATCACTGACCTAAACCCTGTCCTTTCTTCTTTTTTTGTGCTTTCACACAGTTTTACAAATACTGCCCTATGCCTCTGTGCCACTGCATTTTCAGGATCTGTCTTCCAGTCTCCTTTTACCAAAATCCATCTCTCTCTCTCTCTCTCTCTCTCTCTCTGCTCTGTCTCATCCCACTCTCCCCACTTTTCTTTGATAAATAAAAAACAAGCTGCTGCCTGTTTTAAAAGTGGTCATCTTACAAGCATGATATTTTTCAAGTAGCAGCATAAATAATTCTTAATCTTGCTAGTGTATGTAGGCTACAAACTTCCATAGCCTATGTAATGGTCTACTTATAGAACATTACGAAAATGTGCAGGCTTGATGCAAACAAAACAGAGGAGCAGAGTTTCAGGAGCAGCAGGACCACACCTCAATCATGCCACTCCGGGAATTTCCATAAATATCCCTCCATCTTCTTCTTCCCATATCCCCCCTTATTTCTTTATCTCCTACTTCTCCTCTGTGGGGTCACGAGGTGGTCTGTCGTGCCCAGGTGCTACGGCGGGTTTCCCGCTGGAGCTTCCCCACAATGCAATAGCAAAGCAAAGCAAAGCTGTGCAGTGAGTTCAAGCATTGCACACAATCATTTTGTTTCCTCAATAAATCAATCAAATTATCTGTTGATGGTACTTTTAGACCAGAATTGTTGAGTGCTTTTAAAGTGTATCGGCCTTTAAAAAAAATCAGACAGCACATCTAAAGACAAAGTAAGCATGTGTGCTTAAAGGCCTCAACTGTCTGTTAACTCTTTGCTATCCTCTGCTTGATTCCTGTGGTGTCAACACAACAGAGAAATGAGAGAGGGAGACAGATAGAGGAGAGCAGGAGGAGGAGGAGGAGGAGGAGATGTGTATACGTGCAGAGCTGCACTAGTCTGTGTTACACAGTCTGGGGGATTCCAGCCAGCTGCGTTGGGAGCACTGACCTTGGCAAAGAGTACACTGTTTTTCAGTCTCTGGGACAAACAAGTGTCAACTGGTCAACAGACGAATGATTTACTGACATTAATTAAAGGAGAAATCTTACTTCTTCACAAGTCAGGGAACTACATGAATACGAGAATACACATCTAAAACAAACTAAAAACCTTTTTTGAACACACAAGTCAACTGTTATTTATGTAGCCTAATTATGTCGTCTTTTATTACGTAAACTGTGCATTGTAAGTTATTTTGAGGGAAAATACCATAATATACCAACACTACAGGATACAGGATGGGAAGCTGTCGGGGTTATTTCATGTTGCGAGTGTGTGAATGTGTGTGTTTCCAAGCTTGTTTTTTCCTTTAATTATGGCAGAGCTTTCCTGGTACATGAGAGCCCTGATTTATTTTGAGGCAACTTGTTTTCTCTGATCATAACTCTTACGTGGATGACATTTTTGAAGCCTACATTGGGCTAATGAGTTGCATGCGTATGCCTTTATGTGTGTGTTATATCACCACATGTCTGCTGTAATCAAGTCAACATTAAGGTCTATGCCAGAAATGTAATATTTTGTAGGCTATTCAAACACTACCTATAGGGCAATGCTTGGTGCAGATTCTCCACTACATTCAAAGCCAAACAATGAATCATCATTTTTACAGTAATATCTAACTGCTCTGGTTGCTTGGCAGTGGCAAAACCTGGAGGGATTATGTTATTTCCTGTCAACTGTACTCACTATGTAGGCTGTGTGACTTGAAAATACACTCATTCTGGCAAACACTGGTGGTAAGAGTTTCATTTGCCACTCAAGCACACTCCTTAATTAGGGTCAACCTTTGGCCAACTGTTTCCAGAGGAAAAGCTGCCCCATAGTCACATAAAACCTCCTGCTCATGTTGCTTTTCTAAATCAACGGCAATAAAAATGTGTCACACCTTCATATCGGGAACAATAAAACACACAGTACAGTCTGCACATCCTTGATGTGCTGGTCTTAGACGAACTCCTTTACTAATAAAGGGCAATAAAATGAGCTTTGGTCTACACACAGCACTGTTTGGTGATTGCAGCCAAACTTAATTATGGTTACCTGTTGTAGTCATGTGGAAGATGTGCTGAGATGACTAATAGAACTAAAACAAGTTCTCTATTCTCTGAAGCCAAACAATGTGGTGTTCTTCATGCTGGTGCAAAATACAATTGTTCCTATTTGTTGTGCCCACCCACAAACCACAAAGCCAATTAAATAGACATGTGCTTATACAGAGTGACAGCTTTTCCATGCCTGATGAATCATTGTTAGTTTCCTGCGGGATTTCTTCACCAAATTAGAATTTTACTTCACTCAGATAACTTAGAAGGGATCAAAATCTCATTTACATGTCATAAAGAATTTACGTTGTGTTAAAACGTTGACATTTATTCCATTATTCAAAATTTTAAGTCAACAAATTTTCACTGGCTGATGACAATAATCATGCATATTTATTATGTTCTGCTATAGTGTCTATAGCTGTAAATTTAGCCTTGTTGAAATTTCTCCTGCTGTTATATTATTCAGTTATAACCAGGACCTTTACCAATTATCTTTTTACCTACACAGATGCAGCCCTCAATGGTACAATTAAACCTAAAATTATATTTTGATCTCCACCTGCAAAGTGTTCACTTCAGTTGAATGGCTCTGCTGTCAGACACAGTCGATCCAAAAGAGAGTGCTCAGTTTTGGGAAATACACTTACTTGCTTTCTTGCGGAGATTTAAATGAGATGATTGACTCCACTCTCATGTCTGTGCAGTAAACATGAAGCTACAGCCAGCAGCTGGTTAGCTTAGTTTAGCACAACGACTGGAAACTGGTGAGCATCTAGTCTGGTTATGTCCAAAGATAACAAATTCTGCCTACCAGCACGTCAAAATCTCAGTAATGAACAAGTTTTATCTTGTGTAATCAATTTGTGTTTGAGTGTACCTGATAGTAACTCACTGTGTTTTTACATACAGAAGAATGTATGTGCATGCATGTAATGCACATTGTCATGCAGGTATATCTCTTATATGTATTTGTTAAATAGGTTTACTCACATAGCTGTAAATGCCTGTGGATGCGATGTTTATAGTCTGTTATGTGCTCTGAAGCCTGATTGTGGGTGAGTGCTTATGCTGAAGATGATGACCTCTCAATATGCATTTTGGTTAACGTGCCATTGTATGTGCATTTGCATAGACAACATACTTATATGTTGCATATGTTGTGTGAACCCCAGCAATTTAAACAGCTGCTCTCTGGGTCCATGTATAGGCTGAGAAAGGGTGCATTGGAAGCAAGCACTGTTACACTCTGTCCCTAATCCCTCAGGGTGAGGTGCTAATCCAGCATCCTAAACCCAGGCCTGACTTTATAACAGCACATTACCTCACTTCCTCTTGCTACACAATAATGCCAAATGTTAGTAGAGTTAAGCAAACCTAGGGTTTAGTACTGAGGTCAGAGAAGGACTGACATCACTCACTCCCAAAACTAATATAAATGGCTACACAACAACTGACTGTCATTGTCAGTGATGTCCAAAAAAGACATCCTATGGCAATATGTCAATATATCTTGTGAGAGGATAGAAACTGTTAGCGATTTTGTGATTGTTTCTACCAAGATGGTTATCCTTCTTAATATCTCTGGTCTTATTAAGCTATTGTGCGCAGAAAATCAATGAGCAGGACTGACTTATTGTAATATTGGCATTCATTTAATTATATCTGTATTCTATCTAGAATATATATTTGTTTTTATGTCTGCAACCTAGTTAATTTAGCTGCTGTCTGTCTTGGCCATGACACTTTTGAAAAAGATATTTTTATCTTAATGAGTTTTTTCCTGTTGAATAAAAGTGTTAAAGATATCTTATCAGTCTAAATTCTCAAATGACTTTCCAATTAGATCCAAATATAGTATTACTTGAACTGTTTGCATATGTTTATTTTATTTTATTTATATGTGTATTTATATTTTTGTTTGTATATAAATATATGTGTGTGTGTGTGTGTGTGTGTGTGTGCATGTGTCATTGTAAGTGACTGAAGAGTGTGAGAGTGTGTTGGTGTGTTAGTGTGAATATATTAAATAGCATTCAGTGTTTACGTGATTGTTTTTTCAGCCACTGTTTAACTTGTGTAATAAAAACCTTAAATTTGCTTGAATAATCCCATTTGATGCAACTTAATACCTCTACTCCACTACAAAAATATTTACTTTTTAATTTACTACATTCATTTGACAGCTTTAGTTACTACTTTACAGATAAAGATTTTACATGCAAAACATAGGATCAGTTTATAAAATATGATGCAATGTGATTAAACTACCCAAGTGGCTTCATCTTGACCAATTATCATATAAAATGCACTTTATACATGAATCCATCAATAATAATGCTTTAAGCTGACTGAATTTTGAACTGCAATTGTATAAAAAGTATGTAAGCTATGAAAATGTTGAATTGATGTGAGAAAGTCCCAATTTGACTGATTGTCCTTACAAGTTTTAATGGGAGTTAAAAAGTTGAATAATACCTAGAATGTCTGGAAGAACATTTTGACAGTTTCTAGCTGAAAGTAAAGGTAAGAGATGAAAAGCTTGAAATGGTAAAAATGTGTACATTTTTTGAACATTCCCTCTATTCAATTGAAAATTTCCCAGAAAACATGGTATATTTTGAAAGTTATAAAAAGTTATAATGATAGCAATAATGTCCCAATTGAGCTTAATATGTTGATGACTTCCGGTATTCACACCGATAATAACCAAAATCATCACATGTTCGTTGATATATGTTGTAATCTGTAATCTGCAAAGTGACTAACTAATGTTGTCTAATACATGTAGTGGACTATAGCACTTTCAGATTTGCTTCAAATGTAAAGTGCGTTGCACGTAAAATGTATTATAGCCTAATTATTATTAAAAAGTAGGCTATAGGCCTACAGCCTAAGTATAAAGTAGCATTAAATAGAAATAGGCTACTGTAGGCCTACTAAAGTAGCCTTTTGTAGGCCTGCCTACTAAATGTAATTTATTACATTCCACCACTGTAAATAAATAGCCTAACCAAATGAATAGCCTACAGAAAATCCAAATAGGAGTAGCCTTACTCTTTGTGAATAGCTGCGTCTCCGCAGAGTCTTTTTTGCGGTAGAACAAAATAGCAGCAATCTTTTTTAATTGTTAATTTCTGTAATGCTTTCTCTCAGTGCAGCTGAAGGCTGGCAGTAGTAGCAAGTGGTCACATTGCCTGTGTGCATGTAAATGACAGGAGGGAGTGGAAAGAAAGCGGGCTGCGGGAGGAGGAGGAGGAGGAGGAGCGGGGGGTGGGGGAGACAGACAGAAAGTGGGGGCACTCGCCGACACAACGGAGAGCACTTTTTTTTTTGGTGATTGAGGGGACCTTGTGTGGCTCCGACCATTTCCCTCCGTCCCGCCGGTCGAGTTTAACGTGTCGGATCCGCGTTGGTCGCCGTCACCTGCTGGACATTATTTATAACCGGCAACAAAATTGGATGGGACGCAGACGCACACACGGGCAAGACAATCCCGGAAATAACATGCGTACTCTCAGCCTGTCACGTACGCTCACTGTGGATTTGCATTGCTGTAGGCTGCCGTGGTAAGCAGTGGGCTGTGTTCTCCTGGAGGGACGTTTTAGTTGCTTTTTTTGATGTTTTACCTTCATATTCAATGAATTTTACTCTCCGAAATATGTGTTTCATCTGAATCAATACGTTGGTGTCATTATGCTCAGTTTTTTAAAGGAGGGACCTGATCACAAGGCTGCTGTAATCAATAGCTGATAAAGACGAAAGTCCTTTAACGGGAGTTCCACAGCAGTAGAATATTAATCAGAAGGCTTTATTTACAGCAGAAATGTTATATTTGGAGACCAGTGTCTAATTTCAGGCTTAGTTCAGTGTCATTGATTGTCAGAAAAAGGGATGAACTGTTTGCTGCAATAAATAATATAGCGTAGACAGACGTGCACTTCATGATGGTCTGATGATATAGGCCACACTTGTCCTTTTCCATGTTTGCGCTGTTTTCTTGCCCCACTTAAAATATATAAATACTGTTTAAACGTTTGTTGCACCATATAAATACTGTAGATTTATTTACTTCAGCTCACTGTGACAAGTGGTCTGTACTGTGCTATTAATAGGCCTAAAGTGTATCGTTTTACTCTCCACAGCTATCCTACACCGCCAAAATGTTTATAAGACGGATGCAAACAAATGCGCAGCTTGAGAGCATTAAATGAGAGCAACGGTTGAAATGAAAGCAAGTTGCCTAGAAGAGGACCTGGACATGAAACTTGTAGTGACTGTGGCAAAGATCCTCTGCATCAGAGAAAGCAGTGGCTCAGCTAGAAAATGAAGAGTGGACGTGAGCTACGTGCGCATCCAGCAGATGACGAGATGAAATGGAGAGCTTGGGACACACGGACCTTTTAAACCCAAGCTCTTCCCGCGGACAGCAGCGCGTCTCTGGAGCGGCTGAGGTTCAACACACTTATCGAGCGGACATGGGGCTTAACGGCTTTTATGCGGTGCCGGTCGGGAGTCCAACGGCCGCGGAGTTACTCGCGGGTCTGGCCTCTCAGACCGACTCCCCCGCAATCACAACCCCGACGAAGCAGTCCAAAACCGGTGTGCCTCTCTACAACGGCGGCGTGGTGTCTCCGTCTGCCACGGTGGAGGGGAGCCACGCGGGCGTTTTGGCTCACACACCAAACGGTCACCAGGCGCCACTGAAGGGGGAGGTGGGGGTGACTGACGGCCCTAAATACCCCATCACCAGCAGAGCTTGTTTGGGGGAAAATGGGGACAGGACAGCTCATGAGAAATGCCCTTTAGTGATGAGGAGGATCAATGGTGACCTGACGGCCAGACAGGTACAACAACAGAAACGGAGAGATGGGAAGAACCGGGACATGGGGTCTGGAACTCTTAATGGACTCATAATAGGGTCACCGGGTTTAGGGAGTTCTGTGGACCCGGGCTTTGCTCCTGGAGACTCAGACTTTAAGCGGAGAAGACTAGCAGATGGAAGTGTTGCTCACAGATCTTCAGAGGCCTCCAGAGTGGCCCGAGCAGTCACCCTGGTCACAGTCAACTGCAGCCACAGTTCCAATAGCAACCAAATGACAAACAGTCACATGCATTGTGTTACTCCCCAATCTCCCTTCACCCCTCCTGCCCCTCAGACCAACGAGCACAACGGATATAAGGTGGCCTCCCTATGCCCGCCAGTTGCCCCCAGCCAGAACTCCCCCCTCGAGGGTAAGTGCACCCCAACCCCTCAGCCTTCTGCAGGGGCTGGCTGGTCAGCAGAGCGCATAGCCCAGCAGTACATCGTCCCCTGCATGAAATACTATGGCATCTGTGTGAAGGATACCTTCCTGGGCCCTCAGCTGGGCGACAGGGTGCTGCAGGAGGTGGAGGTCCTAAACCGCAGCGGGAAATTTCGGGGCGGGCAACTGGTGAGCCAGAAGAGCATTCCCTCTCGAAGCATCCGGGGCGACCAGATCGCCTGGGTGGAGGGAGGAGAACCTGGATGCGAGAGCATCGGGGTGCTGATGGCTCACATTGATGAGGCCGTCATGTACAGCGCTGCCAATGGACAGTTGGGGAACTGTGTCATCAATGGACGCACTAAGGTGAGAGGAGGAACGGGGTGGGGACAGGTGGGGTCAGGGGTGTGTTTTCCATCTTCATGCCACAGGGAGAAACCTGATCCTACAAAAAAGTCTGATGACATAATTACATTATAAGCAAGTGGTTGGTTGTGTCATCTCTGCTGTGCTCTATTGTTGTCTCTCAGACATGCTTGCAGGCAGGCAAACAAACACGCTTACACTCACACCACAGTGGGAGAGTGAGCTGAGCCTCAGGTAGGATGTCAGGATGAGCCCTGCTGTGTTTCTGGCACATGTGAGCTTGATAAGGGGGGCTGCGGGCTGAGCCTTCTTCCTAAACTGGCCCTGTGCCTGGGTTGAGGCCTGCCTAAGTTTGCCCCTGTCTCAGCCTTCATGCCAGTGGTACCCAGGAGCAAAAAAACCTTTATGTGGCTGTATCTGCTGTATCACTATCTCTCCTGCCTTTGAAGACAGTGTTTTCTATTACCACTTGGCAGGGGAGTTTTGTTTGTTTCTTTCCTTTATGTCATATCTCATGCCTCGTGAGCCACATGTTTGCTCTTCATTTTACCGTGACTGCACTGCATGCCTCAGTTTCTCTTCTCCATTGATATTTTTCAAATGCCATGCACACTCATTACCCGGGCACACCACTAAAGATAAACACTAAAGAATTATAGGAAACAGCCTATAACTACTTTAATTTTATAGTCATCAGTTGCAGTTTTGTCTGTCCTGCACACAGCCATGGACATTGTGCATTGTGTAAAGAACAGAGAACCCCCCCACACACACCCTTCCCCTCTGTAGTGAGGCAGTCCTGGGTTATTTGAACAAGGTAATGTCGGTAGCCCGTTCTAACTTTAGTCTGGTTTATACCTCATACTAAATCTATTATTTCATCAATCTTCGCTGATGTTTTACCCTGTTGCATTGGAACAACAGTGCAATAGAGTGAAGATCACTCAGATTATGTAACCTGATTGTCAGTCTTTCCTCTGTCTGTCTGTGTCTCTCTGTATTCTGTAATCAGCTGTGGGTTAACCATTACATGTCAGTCTAGACTGTTCATGTTCTCAGAGTTTTAGCAGCCTCCCTGTTCAGTCAAGATTTACAGAATAACCGCTCCAGACAATGCAGATTGTGTGTTTTGAAATATTTGTCAGTATCAGGTCTTCATAAATATTAATTGGAGCTATTTTTAAAATGCATATATCCAAAAGAAATATTTAAAAAAGTGACATTTGGTGAAATATTTGTATTTTTATGATTTACTTTCAGAAGAGGTCAGTTTTACACAGGTTAAACTGTTCCAGGCTGTTGTTATATTCCATGTGGAAAGTAAAATCAGGAGGGTTCTCGATAAATACCATGTCTGATCTAATATTGAGAAGTAAACACAACATTCCCGCTCCCCACGGGGAAATTAGGTGAAAGCTGTTAACTGCAAGCTGGCAAGCCCAGGTTAACTTTGCAGTCTTCATCAACAGAACTATCAATGAGAGTGTTGAGTACATGTTCAGAAATCTACATACAGCATTTTTGTGGCATTATTCATATTGAATTACTATGACTGAATTAACAGATGTTTGAATTTGCCCTATCAGTAGTCATGTGTGGGTTGTGTCTGCCTTTGTACCTATCGCCATGATTGCTTTAATTATTTTTCCCTTCTCTTCTCAATGTCTTTGCACCACAACCTCGTTCATCCCATCCGTGCACCACCACACGTAGCACCTTGCCATCTGTGCATGTCTCGTCATTTACTTTATTTAGCTAGAGGTAGTGTTTAAACAGGAACTGGTTGGGCATGCCACATATCAGCTGCCTTTTGCTCTCTTATACGTGGGCTGGAAGAGCTGCTTTCAGGTCAGCGTTCTAAGTCTGTGACTTAGTGGCATCAGAACAGGAAAGTGAACTGACAATGGAATGCAGTTTAGAGTACAAAATATAAGAAACGTCTGCCTAATGCACAAGTTGCATTCTGCTGTGTGCACAAACAATGTAGAAAAAGATATAAAAACCCTCTTTATCACTCTGAGCTGCAGCTTCCTTTCCACGATTGGACAGGATTCAATCTGTGAAATCAACAACACATCAAAGCTGTCACCTCAATTCACCCGGCAGCTTCATACAAAAAAAACATGTGGTATTGAATTTTGTGACAATATAATATATGTATATGAATATGTATTAATAGTAGGGCTGGGCAGTATGGCCAAAAATATTATCACGATAAAACATTTCATATCATTTGATATTGATAATTATCACAATAAATGTCAAGTCATCATTTCTTTCAAGTTTAAAGTTGGATCTTTGCTCCTGAGTGAAAGTTTAAGAAACCAGATGGTTTGAGGTTTTAAACTTTTTTATTGCCAGAAAATGACAAACACTTGCCAAACAGTCGATCACCTTACAAATCTGAGGTGGAACATTTAAAACAATTGTGATAAAAATCTTTTCCTCAACAAATAAATATCTTAGATAATCATAGATAAATTAAGTGCTAATTTGTTTGTGATTCAAATGAATTAAATCAAACATTTATTGAACATGTGTTAGATTGTTATTGAGTGTCCAGCCCTAATTGATAGACAGGTTTCTTTCATTGTATCACTTGGATTGGCATTTTGAAAACTGTCAAGAGAAGTGGTCTTCTAGGAAGTAACAGTTTTTTAGATCAAGAGGGGTTTATGCTGGGTTGGCCACGTTTGTATTGATGGACGCCAGTTGTATTAGGTTTCACTGTTTTCTATATTTATAGGCCTGTCTATGCCTACCAGAAGCTTATTAGGATGTAATGTTGTGTTAAGTTATTCAGATTCGCTTTATTTGGCATGACCAAGTGATTCTGTTTAATTTACACATTATAAAAAAGTTCTATGCTGGACAGTACAAAATGTCCTGGCTGACTGTACCTATAGAGCGTTGATAGATACAATAATATATAGGGTGTGCACGAGAGAAAGAGAGAGAGAGGGTATGATAGGAAGAGAAAAAAGGAGGATCAGGGAGGAGAACATCCATATAGAAAGTCACTGTGTCTTTTTCAACATCCTCCTCTTTGTGAAAGGACAGTTATCCCCAAAACCTAATTTATTTTATACCTGTTCCCTTTTTTTTCACTTTCCTCCTTGTCTGTTATTCTAGCCCACTTTTCTTTCCCCCTGTCCTTTACTTCACCCCCTTTCTCTTTCGTCTTATCAACCCCCTTGTTCGCTACTTGGACAAAATATTCCCTAGCCGTTACCTTGGTAACAGGCCCATACAGAGTGGTGCTCTGCAATGTGTGTGAAAGAAATGGAGAGAGAACGAGAGTGGCTGGCAATGCCCGAAATAATGCCTCACCAGCAGTGGGTAATTTCTCTGTATCCTTACTCCTGTTTGTCAGCAGGAGCCCGGTTCTGCTGCCTGTGAGACATACAGTAGGAAGGATTACAGGGTTAACATTGGAATGGTAATTCAGTTAATACAGTGGAGGGTGAAGGTGGGAAAGTCTTGTATTATGGGGAACAGAGAAACAGCTTAGCGCAGGGAATGAGACGCAAAGGGGGAGGGGATAGACTGGAAGTGAGAGTGTAAGGAGTGGGAGGATAGTGTTGAGAAGGGGCGATGCTGCAGAAGCTTCGGCACAACGAGATTGCCTACTGTAGCAGCCAGTCCTCAGATGCCCCTAGATCTCAGCAGTGCCACCATGAAGGCAGGAGCTAGACGTCATACACTAACACACAATGCAGGTACAGACGTCCTTAGCTAGCTTGAGTTGATGGTTGGTGGACAGATAGACATAATTTTGCCAATTTAGTATGAATTTAGTCTTTTAAAAGTCTGTCTTTTAACATTTTTATCTATTTTCTATATAATTGTTAGCAATAATTGTTAGTTACAGCCCTACAGTGCACTGCTTCATACTGGAACATGGTTAGAATTAGTGTAAAGTATGGTCCTTGTTACCTCAAGTTTGTTTTAATGTTGTATTTTATTCTCTTTGTGTTTTTGTTGTTGGTATAGGTCAAAAACATACTTATGTTATGTGCATCATTTAAAGTATTAATGAATATCTCGAGGCCTAAGTTTTTTTTATTAATGTAAAATGCATACATGCTCACATTTACACCAACAGAAACTCACACATATACACTTTGTTTCTCCATTTTAACTTCATGGTGACTCATACATAATGAGTGCTGTTGGGGCCTTAGCAGGATTGACTCATAAGAGCTGAGCATACTTTTGTTTTCTGTTCACATAGAAAATCCACTTAAAACTTGAATGTTTGATCATGTTTCTTATTTTAGCCTATTCATTATTAAAGGTATAGATGGAACCAGGTCCAAATATGAAGCACTTCAGCCTTTTTACATCATGTACCATGCACTATGGTAACTGCTATGGACATTAGAGAAACACACACACACACACACACACACACACACACACACACAAAAGCAGATATTACTGTAGTTGGGGCTGTGTTGATTTGACTCAACGTCAACTAGCAACAGATGACTTTGTAACCTTAGTGACAAAATCCTCTCATGGTAAGGTAAAAATTATACCCACCCTCAAAACACACATTCTCTCACACACACAGAGATCATTTTTTAAGTTTAAACCAGTGCAGCTTTGTTTGTGTTGCAATAAATTTACACATTTCTTAAGAGCTTGGGTACATTAGCAAATGTTAGATGATACTAAATGTGAGAGTGCCACTCACTTGAATCAAAGCATTGGATAATATATCCTCAGAAACAATTACAGATTCATAGTCTGACCTCTGACCTTCATAGTCTGAGTCTTGCTAAATAGTGGGCCGTGGTATGAGCCGTGAAGGACAGCAAAATGAAAGCTGGGATGACAATGCAGTTCATCAAAATTCAGTTTAATTCATCCAGACTTGAATCTCCTTCACCTTTCTCAAATCCAATCTGGTCGCAACTATTAATAATATCTGATCCTGATTTATATTGTATCACATGTCATCATGGCTCCTTGTGAGTAGTCAGCTGTTGAAATTGAGCAAGATAGCAGTGCTGCTTGACAGTAAGTGTGTCAAGCTATCAGAGCTGTTCCGCTGTGAAATGGGGAGGAGCTTGAGGAATCAAGCCTGACGTAAGGAGCCATGTAGAAGAGAATGTAGGCTACTTATGGTGGTTAGTATAGGAAATATATTTTATGATATGCACATGCTCCATCGCTCTTCTTTCTTTCTGTATTTGAATTTCATACACTAAGAGGATTCTCTTCTCTGCTTATCACACGCCCAACAGTAACACATCAGAGGTAGCACATGAGATCTACAATAAATATATTTTTTTCAGCATTACAAAATTGATTGTTTCCACTATCAGTTCTATTAATTAAGTCATGGTGGCCTGCCGACTTTTAGTACTACAGCAATTCTTAGCTTCATGTTACCTTACATAAAAATAAGATTAGAGATATTTTTATATTGGACAAAAGAATACCGGTAAATCAGATTGGAGATTAGATATCCACAGATATCCTAAATTGAGGTATTGGAATTGGTATTAAGAGAGAAAAAGTCAGATTTAAAAAAATCTTAAAAATCTGTTTCTCTTGTCCTTAGATTGTCTGACCCTCTGCCTAGTGACCCACAAATAGAACCAGTTTAGCTCACTTGAGAGTGCGTTTTGATTATTTTGCCATCGTTAGGTTCTTTTTAAAGCTGAGCACAGCCTAACAAACCACAATGGAGGGGGGCCCAGCAAAAGACCACACTACCTTTGTTTATAACAGGGACTTTTTAATGTAGTACTTTTATGTAGTACAAATACTTTTCAGTGTTTACAATCATTATTTTAACTCCTACTACCCTCCTCACATACATTCATTTGTTCTTCCCCTCACTGGAGGCATTTGTTCAGGCTTATCTAGCCCCTCTCCCCTCCAGACCTCTGTCTACACCATTCATTCCTCTTATCATAACATGCGTGTAGCATTAGAGTTTATTTTTGTTCTTATCCAGAACAGCATGTTCTTGCTGCCCAGCCCATCACCTTGACAGCCTGCGTATCTACCCAGTGCTGCATTTAGGCCATTAGTGCTGTGGTGGGTGCCAATTAGACTTTTAACTTACAGTGGGTACAGATCTCGGTAGAGATGAAGGGAGCGAGCAGGGCAGAAGCGACAGATAGGATTGAGACATGCTGTGTCACGCTATGTGACTGAACGTATTGTGTGTGTTTGTGTATGTAAGCTGCTGACAGAAGGAGACTGAAACAATGTGGATGCATCTGAAACTGGTTTAAAAACTGATGTATAATGACTTCACATCTATTTTGTTAATGCCTGGTTTCGAATGAATAACATAACCCTCCTCCTAAATGATATGCCTGTCTTGTGTAAGCGTTGATATAGACATTGTGTGTGTGTGTGTGTGTGTGTGTGTGTGTGTGTGTGTTTATGTATGTGATGTGTTTATGCTGCAGGCAAGGGCTGAGCTGTCTGATGTGGGATATTACATGTTAATTGTGGTTAATTAAAGTTGTTACGACTGTTACCACTTTGAAAAAAGCACTTTGCTGGAAAAACACACTTCCTTGAACACACGCACACCCAAATATAATCACTTTCATCATTAGATGTGTATAGAGAAAATCCATCCTTGAACACATTATGTTTTCATTCAACTTCATATATAATTTTAAGCAGTTGGTCATTCTTAATAGTCAAGAGTCTGATAAAAACAAACCCTCCACTAGAAAATTAACTCTAATTACTCTAATAACAGTGTTGCCATGAAAATAAAACAATTTATCCATTAGTATTGACATTTTGTAATATAGTTAAAATAATCTAATAACCTTATAATACTTATAAGGAACTTTGATTTTCATGACTGCCGTCATTGTAACAGAGTGGATGTGTTTTCTTGTTTGTTGTGAAACACACATGAAAATGTTTATTTTAATGTGGTTCTTTAGTATTGAAGCATGAACACCAGCATGTATTTTTATAAAACCGAAATTGTCAAAACAAGTTTCTGTCTCCACAAAAGGGCATTGATCCCTATAAGACAGTATCAGCTGTTATAATGATAAAACAGGTCACTCACAATGTGAACAGCTGATCTCCTTTGACAAGTTCTAATTACTCTGATCACATCATTATGTCACATGTACATATGTCCATATATAGTCATTTTCTTTTCTTTGTGTACATTTGATTTGTTCCTTTTGACACAGCAGGTCTGGTTGTCAGTTGGAGCCTCTGAAGAAAAGGTCAGGAGGTTAATGAGCTCTGACTGCGAGCGTTGGTCAGTAATGAGAGCAGACAGTGGCAGCTGAACAGAGTCATAAATGCCGCAACTGAACTCACTTGGCTGTGAATGAGGAGAGCAGCCAGCTTTCTAACCAAAACCCTCCTACACAGAAAGCACTTTTGCATGAGATTCACAAACAACACGAGCACAGGTGTGTTTGTCTTAGAAATATATGCGGGTGCTGTTTGATTTGTTCCTTCACACTGTAATATGAGAGATTAAATCATAGCGTCAGGCAAGTTAAATCGATACTGCCGCAGTGCAGAACCTGTTAGTCATGAACAATGGAGTCCCCGAACTGAGCTGAAGTGATGCAGTGTAACTTTGGCTTCCCATTCAGAACAATAAGTCAAGACAATGACAGTATCTTCCATTGTAGTCAGCCTGGAGAGATAGTGGAAAAGTTATTACTCTACACACAACCAACTATCATCTGCGATCTCTCTCTGCCAGCATAGGCTGATTTCAGTCAGTATGTGAATCAGTGTAGCTGTAAAGACTGTACACTTGCTATAGCCAGTAGAGACAGTTTGGAAGCTATTTACACAACTCCAGCCTACAGGAGAATGTTTCTTTGATTCAGACTGATATGTGACACAGGCTCAGCTCATTTTCAACCTGGTGCAGTACATTTAAAGTCACGTGGCCCTGTAGCTGTTGTGGTCTGGAATGCACATTGACTGAAGAGCTCTCACGCAGGTCTTGGTTTCCCTCAGACTCCCCAGAGAAAGCAGCGCTCTCCTGCTTCACAGCCTCCAACACATAGACGTCAAGCAGGGGAAATACCAGCGCGAGACCATTGTTTGAACGTGGATGCTCTATCTGCAGATCATTTTGTAGCTGGGAACAACTGCTGAACTCTTGACACATTTCTCTGCCCCTTCTCCCTCTCGTGACTGTGTGTGACATCATGGAAAGTTATATTATGTATGCAAACACTCCACCTGGAAAACGGTTTCCTGTGGAGCAGTGGGAAAGCCAGAGGGAGAGCACAGACAGTCACAGAAGATGTCTTTTGCATCTTCTTTGAGCTGGCTGAAATTTCTGGTTACCTGTATCTCGCTCGCTAGTTTATCTGATAAAGAGGAAAAACACCTTCAGTCACTGCCACACAGCTACTGCTGCTGCTTCCACAGCTACAACAGTTTTTGCCCTGATGCTGCTGTTTTTATTTATTTTCTTTAATGTGTTTTTTTTGCACAACTAACAATTCCATTTCTTTTATTTTTAAGGCCATGGTTGCCTGTTATCCAGGTAATGGCGCAGGGTACGTCCGCCATGTTGACAACCCTAATGGTGATGGACGTTGCATCACATGTATCTACTATCTCAACAAGAACTGGGACGCCAAGGTATGTTTAAAAGATCAGTCATGGTTAAATTATAGCAAATGCATTTTTTTTTAACTTTTGAAAAACATGTCACGTACATGTCAGAGTAAATAAGGATCATCACAGAAATATTGCATTTCCAGTGCAGTCCAAAAAAACACACATACATACATTGTGCATACATAGGCAAAAATATGCATCTGGTATCATGACGCCTGACCTCTACGGCCTTTATATGTGAGTGATAGCTTCAAGTTTTAAAGTCCAAATTTTACATCGTGTAACTTGTGTAACCGTGTTGTGTGCTTTGTGTGTGCCTGTTTGCAGACACAAGGTGGGTTGCTGCAGATCTACCCTGAAGGCAAAAATGTGGTAGCCAACATCGAACCTCTGTTTGACCGGCTGCTCATCTTCTGGTCTGACCGCAGGAACCCACATGAAGTCAAGCCAGCCTACGCCACTCGGTTAGTAATGCTGAGGGAACAGTACACACTCACGCAAAGTCATAAAGTCATGCCATGATTTTATATTGTATGGGAAGAGACATGGCACACTGCCAGTGTTGCACTTGTTTACATCCAGCATATTTTAGTCCATTTTATACTTTAATATTAGAATTAACAAAATGTTAATTATAATGTAAATAAATGAGTTTATGAATTATTTAACACAGTTTGCACAGAAAACAAAAGTGGATTTATTATACATTTTAATAAATAAGCCCAGCAGGTTAAATAGCAGAAAGCATGTACACAACACACATACAGAGAGGGATCTATATGTGTTTTAGCATGGAGTCCTAACTATTCTATTTCGTCTTTTCTGCTCTCCTTAAATCAAGACCTTTGTCAATGATGCTTATTTTCTAATGAAGAAAGAATCCAGGATCCACATTTGTTGAAGTGTCTTTGATGTTCATGTAAGATGGACCCACTTTGTACGTAAACTAATGGAAGCTAGGATTGGATATCAGAAAATTTTACAATACCCGTACCAAAACCAGTACCCTTAAAGTGACACTGATATCTTCATTCAATACTTTGCATAAAATGCCACCCGTTGAACCCATAGTAGTTGATTGGTAGCCAATTATTATTTTAATTGTTGTTATGGACAAGCAATGTTATCTATTTTTTTTTCAAATAACTGTTACATAAAAGTATTGGGAAATTGTATCAGATCGCTCCTCATCGGAATTAGTTCATCCTCAAGGGTAGTATTATACAGGGAAAGACGACAATTTTTTTAATATTTGAATAAGAGAGAAGTGAAATAGTTTGGTGACCAAATAACTTGTGGGGATTTAAGGTAAGTTTTTGATATGTGTGTTGAAAGTAAACAACGGAAAATTATTTTGTTAACTTTTGATCTATAAACTGAATTGAAAGATCTCCACAAGTGCTTTTTTTTCTTTATTGGTGAGTCGCAAACCTCCTCTAAAAATGACAGTAACAAGTAAGCTGTAAAACGAGTAAGGACTCTTTTTAAATTAGTCTCTAAACTACACTAAAGACTCACAAACAGATGAAAAGAAAGGCTGCACGTCCAGCCGATCAAACCAACTACACCTGAAGCATCCGCAGCCGTAGCCGGAGGCTGCGTGAGTAAACTCAGCTGATGTGCCACAAAAGCGTTTAATTGATGGAATGCAGCGATCTATCAGTGACAAGTGATTTGAATACCAAATAAAACCGTACAGAAAAGTGTTAAATGATACCAGCAGGTGAAACCAATGGAAAGCCAAGCTTGTGGTGAGAAACTTGACAAACATGCCTGAGACCGCAGCCGAAGCTGAGCGGCTGTTAAAATTACGCATGGACTTTCTTTCTGTGTGTTGCTTGTGTATTTGGCTGCGGTTGCAATTTTTTTCTGCAATCTGGTTACAAAAAGTAGGCCTAGGTATCAAAGTACTGGTTTGACTGGAGACGGTTCGATTCTACTCGATACTGGGCTGTTTCGGTCAACAACATAAAGGTATCGATAAGCAATACCCATCCCTGATGGAAGCACTTGCATACATACTCTTATTCACATCCTAGCACCAAATAGTTGCATCCACACACAACACATATTGTTACACTCATGCATTTCTTCCCCTCCTCTCCTCTCCATCTGACTGCTGGGGTGCGAGGTGGAGCCGGAGACAGGAAGTATGTGTTTCCTGAGGGGGTCGTTGGGAGGGAGAGGGGAGGAAGGTTCGATTGCAGGACTCGTGCTGGAGAGGCAGAGACATGAGAGACAGGAATAAACAACACGGCCCCACAGGAGAGAATACAAACTGGAGAAATTAACCCTCTGTTGCCGTGGACATCTGCTACCCAGGACAGTTAGTTGTTCACATAATAAGACCTGTCCAACGTAATCTGTAATCTGTTGTCTCTAGCTGTCAAAGCCCCTTTGATCATTTTTTTTTAGGGCAATTTGGCAGTTATTGCTTACAGTGTGTGAATATATGACTCTTGAACAGAACCGCTCGACCAAACTGAAATAGAAATAATAAATATTTTTACTTATCATTTTAGGGCATTTCAGGGACTTTATTTTGTTGTTACTTTATTTTATGGACATGGCAATTTTGATTTAATTCAAGACCTGATTATTTCTTACACTGAATGTCATTAGGATCTCTTTGTCCTTATTGTGTCTTACAGCTATGCCATCACAGTCTGGTACTTTGATGCCAAAGAGAGAGCTGAGGCTAAAGAGAAGTACAGATTGGGTAAGCACAATTCAAAGTCAGTTTGGCTTTCTTTCCTAGCTTGTCTATGCACTGCATCACCTCTGTTTATATTTGGCACAAATTAATATTGTATCTGACTAACATCCTGTTTCTCTATTGCTTGTGCCCATAGCAACAGGACAGAAAGGTGTTCAAGTGCCTGTCACTCAAAACAACAGGACATAAATCTCATCTAATCACTGGCGAGTACTCCGAACGCATTATGTGCCTTCCTGAACTGCTAATGGACGTCATGATCACAAAGGGAGACACCATTAAACTGTCACTCATCGTTGCAGCTCCTTGCCACTTTTACAGTGTCAGCTGTCAGGTTCACGTTATGGGCTGTGATGCAATGTTTTCCTGTCATGTGATTGGGCTGCTGATCAAAAGACGTTGCAGATGTAGAGCACACCGGACTGGATCTTGTGGTGGAGGTGAGATCCCAATTTTGCGTCATGGCAAAAGAAGAAGGCAACTTTGATGTCTCACTGAATCATGTGTGTACACAGCAAACTGAAGAAAATGGACTCCTTAATTTTATTTTGTTGCAGTTTTGCCTGTTCAGTTATCAGTGATGTTGTGATGTATTGAGAAATCATAGTTTTACCCTGCTCTCTAATTTTCATTTCACACACAAACGCAAGATGTATACATGGCAAATCAGTAGACACACAGTGGGAAAATGGAGCACAGAAGAAATCAGTGGCGTCATCCCTGAAATTCCTTAGTTCTCCTTGTCTCATGATGTGGGCACGTATGTACATGTGGTCAGTGTAAAGACAGAGGCATAGAATGGAGATAGTCTTAGACAAGACATCAAGTTGTTGGCCATGATACAGTGGAAAGTTTCCCTATGGCACTCAGTCAGTCAGTACTGGCTCAAGCACTAAATCTAAACATTACAGGGGCGTTACTTAAAACTACACTGTAGTTTTACTCAGTATAGCACACTAAGTAAAGTTCAGGAAGTATTTCAAGTTTGTTTTTTTTTGTTTTTTTTTTACAATATCTGGCTAAGACAAACACCATTTGCAACAGCCTCAAAATGTTAGTGTAACAAAATCATTCATTATGATGTGTACTGCTCTCTGTATGACTGAAATACACGGCTCACACTTGAGACAAGTGGCAAGTCCAGTGACAGGGGTCAAAACAGTGTTTGATGAATCAGTGTTTTTTTTTTCATATTGGAATGCGTGCGTGTGTGGGTGTGCTCACTTGCTCATTAACCTGTATGCAAATCCATCTTGACTCCTGATCTTAACAAAATGGAAACAGTATGTATCACCAGTGAATACACTGTCAGAGAAACCTTCTGCCCAAACAACACATACCTGGCCACTTAAGACCATTAACAGTATAAAGCACAGCGTTAGGAACACACTGTATGGGGACTGCAGGGTCAAACTACTGCCTGCTCATGTGTGGGGTTGTGTACTTACACATGTATGTGACAGTTTCCACTGTCTCAAAGAGGGTTACAGTCATTATCTCTGTGTATTTAAGTTAAAGAGAAGGTTATTTTAATTAGCACTTTATTGCTTGACATGCCATGTGTGAGTGATATAAAAAAATACAACTAAACATGTAGACTAATGCCTTTTATGCTGTGGATAAAATGGTCATTCAAATGCAATAGAAACTAAAACAGTCAGAACAGAAATTGTTTGCCTATTGTTATTTTTTATTTTGGCGTATTTAATTAAAACCTGTCTCTTTTTGTACACAAAAATAATCATTTGTAATCAGTTTGCTTATAGGAAAAACCTTAACTGATTCCCAGTTTTACTATCAATCCCTTGCTACATCAAAATACAGTAAACTAATTGCAGAGCATACTTTGAATATCAGAAACCAAGTCTGTTGTCAATTTGGAAGTGATGTTAAACATTGCCAGCCCTGTATCAACCCCAAATGAGATTCAGTCATTTTTTAGTCTTCTTGTGTAATTAAGATCTTATTTAAGAGACAAAAGGCAAAAACAAATGAAAGCACAGTGTTTTCTTACCTGACTAGAGCTGTACAATGAAGAAGAGTGACCATTTTTATGGTTAGAAATAACCTGTGTGCTTTGTGTGACATATGGTGCAGAACACAGGGACAGTTGGAAGGAGGCATGTTAAACATAATGATCAAATACTGTCATAAAAGATGATTTTTCTGGCTTAATGACGTGAACTGTTCTTTAAATGCCTTGAAAATGTACAGCATGTACATACTGTATAGTACGCTGTGTATAGTACATATCCATGACGTTGAAAAAAAGATGTTGAAACCTATTTTTCAAGGTTAAAACAACTCTGCAGTATCTGGAAACGGAGAAAGTTACATTTGCCCTTCTGACTCACAATGTAAATGGTAACTAAGAGCTTGCTGGCTCTGCATTACAGAGTAAATGATTAAAGTCAAACTATCAGACTGAGTGTGCCTCATTCAAGAAGGGTTTATAAAAGTTTACAAAACACATGCAGCTTTGGTTTTGTTTTCTGCTAATCAGTGTTTACTTTGTTATGATATGAATCCCAGTATTAGAAACCTTTTGAGAGAGATGCTTCTATGCTGTGCTGCAGAATTAGACATTCATTGCTTCCCTTTCTGTGTTTTTGATTCCTCCAGTCTGATTGAGAGTTAAAAAGCGACAGAAAGACATTGAAATACATAATTATAAATGATGAAATAATGAAAATTATGTAAGTGGGCTATCATTTTCCAAATCAATTGGATTTTTTTGGAGGTCAGAGCGAAATGAGAAATTGAAGAACCTCAGCCGATTTCATGTGGACTGGCAGGGTTTTGGAAAACCAACCAGTTACTGGAAATGATTTGAGGCAAAAAAAATGCACATGGAGAATGTTAATTCAGAAGTTCTTTAACACATAATTGCAGAAGATAAGACAGAATTAAATCAAACAACTAGAAAATAACGTCAAAGTGGATGAAAACTGGCTTACACAAGAAGTCATGAATGATAGAAGAAGTACTAGTATTATACTATTGTACAGTGAATATAAACTGCAAGCACATTGTGAAATGTTGTGCTACATTTATGTAGCCTATTTAATAGCCCTATATAAATTAAATAATCACCAAAGCACAAAAGAAAGATAACTTAATGACATCATAGCTGCATTGGCATTGGTCACTAGGGGGCAGAAGAGCGACCCTCAAAAAAGATGATAGATTCAGACCATTATATTTTGTCATGACTCATTAAGTTGTAGCTAGCGCTAACAATGGATGTGACCTCATACTATGAGGTGCCCCTAGGGACATTATTCAGAATTACAATGCATATACATGTACTTTTCTTTTCACATACACATATGAAACCAAACTCATTCACATACTATACTGAAAAGCTCACACACACAACTGAAACACTCTCACACACTCAAGTAAAATGTATATTGTATAAAAGCATTTCAGTACGTGGTATGAGAGGATTTCAGTTGAACAGGAAGTTGTTTAAATAAAAGCATACATCTCACAATACAAACGTAAAAACTGTTGATTGTATGTTTATTGCTTCTGACAAGCATCGGTGCATAGTTTGATTTCTTCCAAAGTATATGCTCAATTTCAAACTAATCAAATGGGTTGCCCTTAGCCCACTGCTAGTTATCAAATGCCAGCACACCAGCGCTGGGAGGTGCTTTAGGGAGGCGCTATAGGGAGGCGCACTCAGACCAGACTCCTGGCAGAGCTGGAGAAGGAGAAATTCTTTAAGAAACAAATGACATTCGCTAAGATGTTACATAAAAAATAATAATATTAATATAATAATAATAACTATGGCTACCATTATGCAAGCAAAATACCTCATGTTACCATATTTAACTTTAAAAACATTAGCTTACTATTTACTTATTAAAAGAAACTATAATCAAGTGACAATTATTGACTCATAACTAAAGTTATGTGAAAATCTGAATTCAGGTTTATTTATGATTTGCTTCAAATAGTTTGTTAGACATTTAACAGTTAGAACTTTAGTTGAAAGCTGATTCACGTTTAAACAATTGTGGTGTTGCAAACCACAATTACAGAAAATACTTCATCAGCTTCATCATGATTACTTCATAACCATTAAGGCATTTTAAATCTTATATATAATGCCAATAACATGTTAATCATTATTTAAAGTTTTGGTGTATAGCTTTAATGTTAACTTACCTGAAGTGCAAGCTGGGATCATTGGCTGGGACCAACCATAGAATTTCACTTCTATGTGTGAAGGTTTTCATTTGTGTGTGTGGGAACGTTTCAGTTGTGTATGTAAAAGCATTTCACTTGTATTTATGAGAACGTTTCAGTTGTGTGTGTGTGTGTGTGTGTGTGTGTATGTGTGTGTGTGTGAGCATTTCAGTTGTGTGTGTGAGAGCATTTTAGTACTGTATGTAAAAGCATTTTACTTGTATGTGAGTGAGCTTTTCAGTATAGTACGTCATTGAGTGTGGTTTCATATGTGTATGTGAGAGGAAGAGTACATGTATATGCATGGTAAATCTGAATAATGTCCCTAGGGGCACCTCATAATTTTTGGCCACCTGATGAAGGTAAGTATTCACTCATTTTTTTGTCAAAAGCTAGCTTTCAGCTTTCTACACCTACCTAGTGGCTAACCAAGTTTGGTCAGTGCTGGACAGGTAATTTAGCATAGCTGGTAAGGTAAATCAGAGCTTGGTTGCTGATAACAGGACCAAGGAGAGCAGCACACTGAACCCTACAGTAAATGTGCATGCTAAAAGATGTTAAAAACATCAGAGCTGCAAAATTAAGTGACTGGGTTTATCACCCCTTTCAGATGACACACTCATGCTGAAACAATTAGTCAAATGGTTAGTCACCAGGAAATAATTGATCACCAATTGTATTAAATAATTGTGTCATGGATTAAGAAAAAGGGTAAATATAAAGATTTGCTGTTAGATTTTAAATGTAATGTATTTGGCTTTATGACTGTCAGCCAAAACAGCCAACCAATTTGAAGTTGACACCTAGTGCTGTGGGGCAATGCAATGTGCAGTTTCACTATATTCTAACATTTTACTACTGTTGACTTAACAAGTATTCAGTTCATCCAAACAAGCTAACAACAGATTAATCAATAATGGAAATAGCATTTCAGCACTATTAGTTACAGTCACTTAATTTTTAAGCGCTATATAAAACGAATTGAACCTTTTAGGACTGTGAGACAGAGCAAAGACAGTTCACAAATGTGGACACGCACAATCACATGCACCCTGACACTTTCAGTAATCGTCCTCATGCTAGTAGTATCAGCACAACAGACTGCTAAAATAAACACGCTTAAAACACACTGATGCTGGCACAGAAACACAGATGGTGTTCATCAGTGTATTTACACATACAGCACACATAAACAAACTATCTCAGTGTGGAAAATCCCCTCAGTGGAAAATAGTCTCTTAACACACACACTTATTTATGTATATTGACAAGCCAAACAAGTCAACAGTCTGAAACAAATTGTAAATATAAACAGTAGGGTCAGACAAACATACACAGAGATGGGCCCCTTGTGACTCAGGGACACTTTATTGGAGGACTCTTCCAACTTCCTTATGTACTATGTTTACTTCCCTGTAACTGAAATACGAACTATACAAGAGACTCTGTCATGGTCCTGGGAGAATTAAGATGTCACCTGATGAGACTAACATGCTTCTGTTCAATGCCTGGTGTTCCTAAACAATGCGGCCCTCTGAGTGAGGTGGTTTGTATAGTAAAGTTACATTTTGGTATCAATAATAAAATTATATATTTTTAATACCTTTCTCCTAGAATTATAATCATATTTATCTACAATTTTTTCTGGTAACAAAAGGGTCCAAATGTCTCAAATGATAATTAGGGGTTTTTTTGTAACAAAAAAAAAGGTCAGCTGACAGGTTTAGACACATTTGCCTTGGACACATTTTTGTACCGAATAAAATACAGAGGTTTGATAACCAGCTCTAATCATGGCTGGTTATCCATCATTATGTGCAATCAAAAGTGCTGACTAAACATCCTAATGAGATGCTATGCCCCTGACTTCTTAGAATATGAGTGCCTTTTCTGCTTTGTCTTTTATATA
Source organism: Lepomis gibbosus (assembly GCA_029875015.1). Lineage (NCBI taxonomy): Eukaryota > Metazoa > Chordata > Actinopteri > Centrarchiformes > Centrarchidae > Lepomis > Lepomis gibbosus. The sequence goes on from JAPMOB010245676.1 coordinate 29,700, forward strand.
AACAGCGAGGTCAGCATGGTATGAAACCCTGACTCCTGTTCTGCCAGTGCTCATACTCTCCAGTAATATCAAGGCAGATGTAAGATGAGGAGCCCTCACATATAAATTTGCTGTGGAGACTGAAACAGAGCGGCGTGTCTTTCCTGTAATGTGCATCTGTCTTACTTGCTGAATATTTAAAGCAGGCTGCTGTAGAACCTTTTCAGGAGAATTAACCATATAAAGCCCATCATCATTTATTAAATGATTTGCATCTCTTATCAGATCCTACTTTGCTCATGTAGCAACAGAGATTCAGATAGCCACATAGTTTGTAGCTTTCATCTCCCTCCACCTTGTGGCTAAAGTCCTTCATAGCAGTTTAGGTTTAATTCTTCCTTTAGTGTCATGTGCAACCACCAGAGGTCAGAACGCAACACGAAAAGACCTCACGTGTGAGCTTCTCTATGGAAATGGGACTCTTTGTGGAGTTTGGTTTCATGTTTTCTTTGTCCGCAATTTCTCCCGCCCTCTGTTTTTTTGCTGGACTGTACGGGCATACACACACACACACACACACACACACACACACACACACACAAAAACTTTGAAAACACACCCCAGCATGTGAGATGTTAGCTTGTGCATTCAAAAGCATGTGCACTTACATAATGGAAACACAGTCTGCACCTGCTCTGAACCATATAACTCTACAGCATGTGATATTTTCTTCATCCTGCCTTCTCTGTCAAACATATCATCATACGGAAGTAAATGTTTTTCTTCACTGCTGCTCTAGATTCAGCTTTTGCACTCTAGCCATAATGATGCAATCCTTGAAAAGTCTTGCTCTATGAATAGGTTGACCTTCCTGTGCCTGGGTGTGCACATAGTGACTGTTGAGTGCGTGTACAGGTTTTGCACAACTCCATTTTCCTTCTCTGATTTTCCTACAAACACTTTATCTTCTATAAGTTTCAAAATGTCATCTTTTGACTCATCACTTTTTTCTCGTAACCTGACAGCATCAAATTTAATTTAGAGATGTTTCAGTACTCCCACACACTATTTTCCTTTCCTTTTTTAAGTTTCACTATTTCTAAGCCCTATTTTCTCATCATTTTAGTTATTTAGCCAGAATAAATGCTGCTTGTGGGTCATTTTCAGTCTGACTCCAGATTTCAGAGTAAGGCTGCCCCCGAATAGTCGACTAAACCGCTGATGAGATAAGTCTAAGTCGATGAAGTTTTCATTCATCATTCAACAAACTCAAACTGGGGAGCTGCGCATTGTCATTAGACCCGTGGGACTGGAGACTGCTGCAACATGGACTGTACCTGGACTGGGAGGTCGTAACCCCAAGGGGGTGTAAACAAACACCAACATCCCAGTGGCTTTGGACAGCCAGGAGGAGGTTTTTAGGCCTGGGGTGAGGGACCCAACAGCAAACGTTCCTGGGGTGCAGCACCAGTGTGTGTTGACGTCTGTTCCCATGAGAACTGTCATGATGTCTCAATTATGACTGAGTTGGGGGGGTGTGTGTGATTGTGTTTTTGTTACTTTCTGTTTTTTGAATGTGTGAGGCTGGCTGGTGTGTTTTGGTTTTTCTGTTGCTCCGCCTTTCTCTCTCCCTTCCTTGTGGCTCTACCTATTTCCTACTTTTGCAGGATGGCAGGAGGCGTGACTGGTGGGGAAGCATGGGGCTGGCTCACTCACCTGACAGACTGATTAGCACACCTGATTCTTATCAGGTCTTTCTGTGCTGCTTCTTAAGACCTGC
>JAPMOB010245677.1:0-20430 GCA_029875015.1 Lepomis gibbosus
TGCCTGACTATGATAAACTGAACTTGCATCGTGCTACTGTCTGAGCTTCTGGATTCACTAATGTTTATATTTTTCTGAAATGTGACAACTTCAAGTTTCAGGGGAATTTTGACTGACTGCTGGCTGGATGCCACAGCCTTTCAGAGTTTATGGGTTTACTCATTACATTCAGGGATAAATACTGAACTTGGTACTATATTTATCTGACAAAGTAACTACTACTGAGCCACAATGTAGTTAATATTGTGTAAGAACGAAGCATGTACATTGGTGAACATTACCCACACTATAAAATAGAAACTAACAGTGTGCACTCAATGTCCAAGCTGCTGTTTGATCATTCTTGTATGAAGCGCCACATTGTAATCAAAGGTACCCTACTTCCAAAACAAAACAGTAACTTGCCATTGTTCTCTGTAATGAGGACAATATCTTGAGTATAAACTGAAGGTTAAATACAGGACACACTCAGTACAACACTTTTAACATAGTGCATATTTTTAATAGCACAATTCTGAAAATGTCTTTATGTCACACTTGCATTGGCAATGTCTGTTTCCCATGCCAATCAGCCCCAAGGAATTGAAGTGGACATTAGTAATGATCCGGATGCAAACCAAAAAGTCCTTAAGGCATCTGCCTCCTTCATGTTATCAAGACAAACACTATCTCTTAGTACTTTTATTCACTTAATGTAAACCTGTGCACCTGTGTTTGTTCAGTCTTCATGCTGTACAACATTTGCAGACCAGTGCTGGCAGACTGAAATGGTGCTCATGAGTTCTTTTGAACAGATAGGATCCTGACACATCAAAGAAAGCTTCTCCTGTGGGTTCAGAGCTGATTACTCTTCTCCTTCCACTACAGACTTTGTGTTTTACTCCTCTTGTCTGTCTTTCATCTGAGAGAAACAGATTGACAGTAACCCCCGCACACTGAACACTGACAAAACTGAGCAGCACTGCTTTCAACTCTCACACGTATCTAAAAAATAGTTAACTTTGTTGTTTCCTTTTCTGTTTTGGGTTGAAGTAAATGCACACAAAAAAGAATCAGATTATTGATTTACTTTCTAGAAACATTTATAGGCCTACCTGGGAATAATGCTGCTAAGTTGAGCTTTTTTTTCTTCAAATGAGCATACATTCACACATCACTACACAATAAAAGCAAAACTGAAAAAAGTGAAACAAAGTCTGACTCCATTACCTGCTCAAACAAGCACACCCTGCTTTGACTTTGGCTTTTGGCCCTCTAACTTGCCCACATCAATCAACATGTGGTGGTGAATGTACCTTGTGCCATTCTTTTAAAACTGCCAGTTTCATACTGAGTCGTACAAATCTTTAACACTCTTTCCATCTCTGACTGTCATTACTTTAGCTGTTCCTGTTCGACCAGACCTGTCCACCTGGCATCCTCAGTGCATTCCCCTGCCCTGCACATTTGTGTCTCATTAATAAACAGTCGTGACCTGCTGCCTGATTTACCAACTGCTTCTCTGTCTGGTAGCTCTAATAACTGACTGTGCCAAGACCAGACACAGTCATTTTTGGCTGTTATTTACCAGTAGATGTTTCAAGGCTTAATATTTGTCCATAAGCTTGCCTGCCTCAACCTGTTGGCAGGTAATTCTGATTCTTGCCAACTTGTCTTCAACAAAAAATGTTTTCCCCTCTGGGTACTGTGTAACAGAATGAGAGCTTGCCTCTCACTGGAAATGTCTTAATGTTTGTGTATGTAAATGCACTGTATCTTTACATAATCACCTGCAGACCTGAAGAATTAAATCAGTTTAAAATAATTTCACCCCAATAGCCTAATTCCACTTTTAAACTGCTTCATAACAGTAGTCTGTAGTGTCCAGAGAGGTATTGACTCATGTCTATGGCAATCTTTACATTTTACTTTGTGGTGTCACATTGCGTATCAAATAAGTAATACCTTACAATATAATGTTGTAAATAAAAGGCATATCTTGCTTTATATGTCATTGTCAGCAACGTCTATCATATCAAACTTACAGAGGGACCTTTATTGTTTGTTATGCATTTATATGAGAGATAATTATCCCAAAGTTGACTTGTGGGAAATGCAGTTATATTACTTTCCTGGGAAGTTTACTTTTTTTTTTTTTTTTTAAGGGCTGCATACTAATAGTCGACTAAAGTCAATGAGTCGTGAGTCTTAGTCGATCTGTTTTTCATTGGTTAGTAAGTTGCAGAAAGAAACGACATCTTCAAACTCCATTTGGGAGCTGTGCTTTGTCGTTAGGGCCAAGACAAAAGTATAAGAGGATTGTTGCAACACAAACCTTTGCTCTCATAACACAGAAGTCGCACACAGGAGAGCAGTGTGAGCTGGTGTTTTTAAGCTGATTTGACATAGTGGACAAACCTTGGAATTATAACTTTCAGGTCCATCACGTGATGCACACTGACCTGTGGTGTTATGCCGAGTCAAACAGTATCAAGTTTTCAAATATTCCTTGTGGTGTTAATCAATGGTGATGAATGATTGAAGTATATATTTTATGAACATTTAGATTCTTTAATATTTTAATACACTTAGTAGAAGTACCATTCCTTGACATTCAGTAAATATATGTGGTGATAACCGTGTCTGATCAATAAGCACAGCAAAGTGTCTGAAAATGACCTAAAGAGGTGGATGCATAAATCGGCAGAATAACAGTGTCTTTCTCAGCCTTGGAACTCAAACTATTTATTGACACTCCAAAATATATATTTAAATGATTAAATTAATATCATAAGCACGAGACAGTAGTCAGTGGCTAATGGCTTGAACTAACTAACTTCTTAACTACTTGTCCACTAGGACCACATTTGGAGGTGGTCAGGTTCGCTTTGAGGACAGAACGTTTTGCACCGGTTTGCAACATTTTCAGATTGAACGACATGTTTCCTTGCACCGTTGCACAACGTTCTGCAACAGGCATCGTATGTTTTCTCCCATTTGGTGGGCGTGTCTCAGGTGTTACTCAATCAGCTGCAACAAGTTTGTAAACACAACAGTGTTAAAAAGGCAGGAAAATGCAGTGCGCGTGCTTCAGGGAACCACCGTTTCCGTTGAAAAAACAACTTTTTGCTACGTTTTGTCGGTGAACTCGTCCCAGATGTCAGCCAAGTGTATGTGCAATCTGCACAGCGTGATTACAATCTTAAGGGAAAAAATCCATAGATTGAAAGGTCATGTAACTCTGCCTGTGCAAACCTGGCAAAAGGTACAGGTGGTAATTGCAGTAACGTTATACCTATTCAGTTTTGCCTTGCCTTATTGATATATCCGTGAGCCTTGCTAAACTAATTTGCATACTGAGATCCGAGATAGAGAGAATATATTTTAATTCCAGGTTTGATTGCAAAGGTACATGGATCGGATGTCTTTATCCAGGTGACCTATCCAGATACAGTTCACATGTTAATATCAGGTGTAAATGGGGCCCATCTGGAGTAGCTTATTTTTTACTTGCTTTTTACTAAAGTATAATTGCCTTTCCAGTGGCTGCTTCACAATAAGAGCCAAGCAGTTTTGTCAATGAAATGCTTTTAATTTGAAAGAGCAGCAGTTTTCATTTCCAGTTAGTGCTCCAGCAGTAACAGCTTGAATACCACTGCAAACAGTCAGACCCATCATTAAAATGACTCCCTGGTGTTACTTAATGAAATTATGAAACACTTTTCGAGTGTCTTAATCAACAAGGTTTAAGTTATTATATCTTGTATCTCACTTACTGTTCATGACCTTAGTCCTACACCCTGCTTATCCCCCTATCCCTAAGCCTGTAGCTTTCTCAACACTGATGGATAGAATTTCACACATGAGGCCAACTTTTGCCCCTACACACATTGTTCCCTCAAGCATTTTGAAAGAGGAGTTGAATACTGTTGGTCCAATCCTTTTGTCTGTAATAAATAGCTCTCTTATAAATGGCATTGTTCCATCCAGTTTTAAATATGCTGTGGTTCAGCCTCTTATTAAAAAACACAATCTAGACCAAGGTCATTCTTTCTCGTCTCTCTTTGTTTTTAATTGAAAATTATGTGTTACGTTTCAGAGTACACCATAGCACAGAAACAGCACTTGTTAAGGTACTGAATGATTTGTTGCTTTTCAGTGATTCTAGAAATTCTGCTATTTTACTCTTGCTTAACCTTTGTGCTGCTTTTGATACTGCTAATAATGTCCTTGATTGCATCCAGCAAAAGTAGTTTAACTTGTTCTGCTGATGATCCACGTACATGTACTTACCACTAAAACCAGGTATCAAATATATTAAGAGCTGGATGGCTAAACACTTTCTCCAACTTAGTGAAAGTAAGACTGAAGTTATACTATTTCGCACCCCAAAGTCAACTGAGGAACTATCTAAAAATTTGGCGCCCTTGTCCACAAATGTGCACCCCTATGCAAAAAATCTTTGTTATCTTTGATTCAGCACTAAAATTTGACAAACAAATTGATTCTGTTGTCGAAGGTGGCTCTGAGGACTATTGCAGAGCTAAATCCTCCCTCTCTCTTTAAGACTTGGAGATTGTTAAACATGCACCTATTGTCCTGAATTGATTATTGCAATTCTTTGTAGTCTTTGTACTTTGGAATTTGTCACTCATCATTATCACGCTTGCAGCTTGTTCAGAATGTGGCTGCTAAATTGCTGACTGGTACGAGGAAGAGGGACCATATCTCCCTCCCTTTACTTGTTACCATTGTTGATCATTTAAAGTGCTGTTACAGTATTTTTCTCATCCAGTGAGTTTTAAAATACTGGACACTCAAACACATCACTAGTTTTCAAGTTGGGACATATAGCCTAGAGTCTTAGAGCCAGAATAAAGAAATAAACAGATTAACCTTGGATTTTAATGATGTGGATGTTTTGTGCAGTGGAAGAGCAGACCAAATCACCTGGATCAAGGTAAGACAGTTATTTTGACTGTGTGTTCATGTTTATGGCTGCATGTTTGTTTTTGTATAATGTTTGGTAGGCTGTATGATCAATATGCGATAAATATCAGGTTCTGTAAAACACTAAGATGATCTGTTAGGGTGCTTAGTAGCTTTCAATCATAATTAAGTTTGATCCAAAGCACAAAAGGCCCACCCAGGGATGGGGCCTCTGGTCCAAATAGTTTCCTCTGGGTGGGTTCTCAGTGACAATAAGATCTGTTAAATTAAAGTAAGAACAGGAACAGAGGAACCCAACACCAAACAGCAGATATTTAGATAAGGAGCTTCAAAAGTTATAGTAAATAAATAAAATGGCACGGTTTCTCTGTGATTTGCCAGTCACAAGACTTTTAGGAGCTTATTTAAGATACAAACATTTTGGCCATGAGCAAATTTCATTATCTACCCTCTGTGCAGTGCCAAGCTGATAATGCATCTTGTTCTCATTGTGAGGAAGAATAACTTGTCATTTCATGTTCGCCTACCTTTTCATACAGGATCACTGTGTCTGGGCAGATATCTTCCCTAATGTGTTTTGCCACTAGATTCTAGCCGATACACGCAGATTGCTTAGTTTTGTTTTTATATACAGGCCCATCTTCTTCACTCACACACTACAGCTCTTTTATCGCTGTTTATTGTGAAACTGCTGAATGTGGGTGGGACCTGTCTGTGGTGTTAAAATGTAGAGGGTGAAAGTAATGTAAAACTCAGTACATCTGAGTGCAATTGTTGCCGTGTTTTACCAGGACCCACAAAAAACTTATAGCTACTGTAGCAGCAGGATGTTTTAAATAATTATTCTTGTTTTTTATTCATGTAATTACAGCCTACAGTGTTTTGGTGCTGCAGCCACATTCCAGGCCAAGCTGCGACAGCTCCGTCAAAGTGAGCTGCATTAACAGATCTTACAGTTTTATTGTCTGCTACCTGAAGAAAAGTCAGTACCCAGCAAAGCGTATTCCTGAAGAAACAACAGCCGATCCCCAGAGAACAGAGAGGATTTAGAGTTGTAAAATCATGATCTAACAAACTCAAATGTAATGTTGCCAAAGCTGCTATTAAGTGAAAAATCAATTCTCCCAGCACTGCTCTGAAGTAAGGTCACACCTTTTTCCAGAGTTGTGAGTGATAAGAAGCATCACACAAACCTGTCAAAAAAGGAATTTTCTCCAAACTATAATCACTTACAACGTATGTCTCTTGTTCAGGCTGCTCAAGCGGCTCGACAAAGGCTTCTTGTTTTATTCGTTCTCTAATTTATCAAGCTTTGTTACCCTGGTTCAGTCGACCTCATAACGTTCACTCATCACTTTGCAGCACTGACAAATCGGGATGAAGTCTCCTGGTTGGTAGATTTGCACCAGACTCTAAACACAGTACGTTGGTGTTCACGTTTGCTGTCTGGTACGGTGTAAAACCTTCACAAATTGTTAAAAACGATTAGAGATAAGTTATCCTGGTTATCCAATTGAATAAACAAATAATGCATCCAGAATCCCTGATGAATGGTTATGATTATTGACAAGCATTAACAAATTAGAAAATCATCCTTACCCCTTAAGATAATTTCAGAATTGCTGTGGACTTAAAATCATTGTATCAGTTAATGGCTTTGCTGCCCCAGCAGTAACTTTCACTCTAACTGCTGTGTCCTAATTTCATTCCAGGGCTTGTCTGGTCATGCTCAAGTGAAAATGATCACCTGTCTTGTGAAATACGGATGACTCCAAGAATGTTCTTTCATAAAGCATGTCCTCTTGAGCTCTAACACACTGAATGAATTGGACCTAAACTTTAGCACCATAGAAAATACCTTTCTTAGCCGTGTGTTCAGGAGCAACACCATGGTGAGTGCAGATAAACTTGTTTCACCTCATGTAGAGGCTCTCTGTGTATGGCTTTTATCTGGTTCATCTGATGAGATAAATATTTATTTTACTACAGATCAAAGTGATGAGCTTCTCCTCTGGTGTGAGGATACGGCATGTTTTTGGATGGGTTTCCATCATCTGGTTAACTTCAGCAGTCAGCGTTGCTGGTGAGGCTTTGTGCACAAAAATACATGTTAATCAGAAATGTTTTTGTAAACTGATTTTAAAGGTTACAAGGTAACACTTCACAATATGGGACACAAAATTTTAAGTAGTTACCAGGGAACAAATCAGAACTGATATTAACTGATTAGTTAAATAAGAAATGATTGAGAAAAGAATCAGGAATGAGATGATTATTGATCAATCTAGTACTTCCCTAATAATTCCTTATGGAGAACTATATAGATGATGAGTTACTTGAAATCAGACTGGGAGATCCCACATTAATGACATTAATGGCACAAAAACACATGTTTGAGTAAATGGTAATGAATAACTCGTTACTAGTTATTTTAATCAGGGACAACTCATGAAGAAAGTGATCAGTAAATATTCATGAACTAATCATTACCTAATGATTCATTAATATCTCCCACTCTGTTCTCTAGTAACTCATTATCTACTATACAGTCCTCCATCAGAAATGAAGAATTAATGATTCATCAATAATCAAGTTGTTCCTGATTTGTTTCTCACTCATTTTTAATTTATTAATCATTAACAAAACTCATTAAAGCTGGTGTAGGCAACATTGGAGAACAAGCATGAGACAGATTTTGAAAGTATCCAACCAACTGAATGAAACAATTGGCCATCCTCATCACATTTGTTTTTGTGTTAGAGCCTTCGATTTATTGATTGCTGTCAGGATGTAAAGAGAATTTCAACAAATATAACAAAAAATGCTTCAGAAGTAAATGGCCATTTAATGGATTTAGGTAATCACTAGCAGTTAGTTAGTTATTTGTTCCCTTGTAACTACTCAAAATGACGGTTGCAGTGAGTTTTAGGCGTGTTGGTGGGTGGATTTTGTTATGTTTGGACAGACCCAGGCAAACTGTTTCAGCCTGTTTCCAGTGTTTGTGCCTAGCTAAGCTAATTGGATGCTGGCTGTAGCTACACATTTATCATACCGACACAAGAGTGGTATCTGTCTTCTATCTAGCTGTCGAATTAGCATATTTTCCCAAAATGTCTAACTAGTCCTTTATGTCAATCCTAAAACTATTTTACCTAACAGCACACTTAATTCCTCTGTAACCCAGAAACTGAATATCAACAGACTACTTTAAGGAAAAATGAAACTTTATAATATTCACACTAGAATGATAAATAATAATGCACTGTAAGCAAAATATATAAATTTTGTTATTTACAGCAATCACTCATCAGTTATGTTCTTTAACCCTTGTCCCTGATAATTCAGTCAGTAATGAAGTGAAGCTACAGGCCATTTCCCGGGTGGCGGCAGAGTGTGGAAAAAATGTGACACTGACCTGTGACACCCCAGCATCAGAAAAATTGGATATCCAGTTATTTTCTTGGCTGGCTATGAACAACACAAAATTCAATGGATGTCAACATCAAAACAAACAACACAACCCCCAAGTTCTGTGTGAAAGCTTGGTCGATGCTACCCACCACAGACTCACTATGACTCTCCTCAACGTGATGCCGGCCAACCAGGGAACATACCTCTGCAAAATACGAACCACTCAGGGAGTAAATTATGCCCAAACTGATGTTACAGTAGAAGGTGAGTTAAACTTTATTTATTTAAAAAATACATTTTAAGATCTTTCTAAAAGGCAGATTTTTTTACAGATTGCGTTGGGAGGTCTAGTGTCTCCACCAATAACTCTCATGCTGAGTGCCAGTTCAGTGGAGTTTACCCCATTGGCACCGTCCACTGGTTCCAGGGAGATGTTAACTTAACGGACTCTGCCAGCACACAGGAGAAGCAGGACCAACATGGATTGTACTATATCCTGAGTACAATAGATGTACAGAATGGAAACCCAAGCAAGCCTTATGTGTGTTCACTGTCTATGCCTTCCGGCACAAAGAATATCTCCACTCAAGAGATATATGTGTTGACTAGAGAGAGAGTAGTGTCATCAGGAAGCATGGTCAAACTGCAGTGTATCTGTATGATGATGGAAATCATGATGGTGAAATTTATGACATAAAGGAAACAAACAGGTCAGGTTTTTACATTTACATTTACATTTATTCATTTAGCTGACGCTTTTATCCAAAGCGACTTACAATTGCTATACATGTCAGAGGTCGCACGCCTCTGGAGCAACGAGGGGTTAAGTGTCTTGCTCACGAGAGCGCCAGGTGATCTTTTAATTCTGCTTTTAATTCTGGTTTGTTTCCAGATTGCATTTGGAAATGCTGAAATCTGAAAAAAAACAAAAACAAATCAGTCAATGATCGAGGCAGGATATTTTTATGGATTAGCTACATTAGACTATGTTTTATCTAACCTAACTGCTGTTGAGTGCGTAAATTCGGTTTTTCTTTTCTATTTTCTTGCATTTCAGAGCCAATGGGGAAATGTCTTCTCTGGGAAGACAGGACTTTGTGTTTTTATGCTCCTAAAAAACAGAATATCTTACTGATTCATAACTCTTTAACCGGAGAGGAGAAAGTCAGCCGACTAATTATTTGGTTTGACTCCAAATCTGAAAGCGTATTTTGACGCAAAGGCACTTTAAAAACAAACTTCAAAGAGAGTGTATGTTTGATTGTTTAACACATTCTTTTCTACGGAATTTCACTGATTATTTGTTATCATTCATAAGAAACTTTGAGAGCAGATACTGAGTCTTGTTTTACTAGTAGTTTTTTGCACACTGTAGACAGCAAAATTATTTTTAAACCTTCACTTCATCCTGATGGCCAGAAGGAGGCAGTCTTCACATGCAAGAAGGGACAACTGATTTACTGTCTCTGCACACCTTTTGCATATTGTAAAATATTGTTGGGAAGTATTCTGAAGTTATTGCAAATACATGAACACTGAAAGTGAGAAAAAATTTGCCCTCTAGTACTCTGAAAAATTGCAAAGATCCTTAATGCAGACATGGCTGATGTAAATGGCTTGGCAGGTACGTAAACGGCAATAAAACATCTGAAAAACTACAATACAGGGATTAGAATGAATAGATATGGTTCATATAAGGCATGATATGCTATAAAATATTTTTTTTAAATTGTGTGTAAACGATTTCATTTTATATTGTTTTAAACAATATTTGTAAGATGTGTTTTTCATTCACATTTAGCTTGTGAAATAGAGCTACTGATTAAATAGATCTTGTCTTCACAAAGTGTAGTGGATATTGTGTATTGAGGATTTTTTTTAAAAATGCTTTGTGTTTATGCTACATAAAAGTGTGAAATGTAATAAATTTCATGTAAGCTTTGTGACAATATGTCTTTGTACATCAATGAACGTTTCCCCTTTTACACCTTGTTCAGATCTTTCACGCCCTCTTCTCACTGTGAATCGATGAACACTTGCTGTCCTGACCTGATGCTTATCTATGGTGTGCCAGTGAGTCTGTGGAAAGTTTGTTTGGATTGTGCAAGTTTAGACATCCAGACACTCCTCGCTGCGCTTCACTGCAAATGTAGTTGATTCAAAGATGTTAAGGTATGCAGTCCTTCAAGTGAACTACATTACGTGTTGCCTCAGTGTGTCCCCAGGCTGGAAAAATACAGAAATGTATTTTTCAGAGACAGTGGGAAGGAGGAATGGTTTCTTTTTTAGTTGGTTTTCTCCGTTAAACCAGTTTTTATTTTATCTTTTTAGCAAATTCTCTTCTCTATGTTGCAAGTTTCAAAGTACATCCAGGTTTTGCTCTGTAGCGGATCATCTGTTATGGTTTCTGCACATCGCAGCCAGTTTATTTTGCATTTCTTCTATTACAACCGTCCAAATTCAGAAGACCTGATGTTTTACCTCTCGCCCGAGTGACAAAACACCTGCCCTATCTAGTGGATAGTTTACATTTAGCTGGAAGAAGGAAATGAGTCTCCACAGTCACAACTATGATCCGTTGAGATAAAATTGCCGTGAAAATCAACAGTCTGTAAGCCGATCACGCAAACAAGGACATGTGCAGGTATTGCGTTGCCCAATATGTTCTCACCTGTGGTTTTTATCGTTGCAGAAACGGTTATACAAACAGGAACTAAGATAAGCATTAAGCCTCAAGCTGAAGAAAGTAAAAAGCAATGCATCAGTGCTTTAGAGGCAGCTGTTCTCCTGTATTTAAATTAAATGTGTGGATGTTGAGGTGAATGATGACAGTGTTTTATAAAAGAAAAGAAATGCCCTTCTCTAACCTGCTTCTGCTCCATAGATTCAGAAAGGCAAAAGACATCCATCCCTAGCACCTTTGACATTTCGTAAGCCAAGAAACTGGAGCAGGAGAGGCAGTTAACAGGAAACAACTTTTCATTTTTATACTTAGGTTTTTGTACAAATATAACGTTAATAAGTGAACTTTAGAGGTGCTGGTAGGTGGATTTTGCTAAGTTTGGACCGAACCAGGCTTTTGTCCCGTTTCCCATCTTTATGCTAAGTTACCTGGGCTCTGCATACTGAATATAAAACACACAAGTGTTTCTCATCTAAATCTCTGCAAGATACTGAATATGTATATTTCCAAAAATGTTGAACTTTTCTTTTCATAACAGCACCAATATTCATGTGTTGTTGTGAAGAGAACGTTTCATATGGAAAATAGTGTCTGTTACAGTATATCTTAATCCATCACCGACTGTTATTAAAACATGAACAGTAATATTAATATTCAAACTGTTAACATACCTGAAGCTTTATCTGCTGGTGTGTCATCATATTACATATGCTCTCAATTCCAAGAGCCATATGTAGATGTATGCTTGCAAAACTCAATTCATTTCCACCAACTGTTTAGCACCATACATCCATCCATAAGATGTTTCCAGGCTTTGCTGTACCTCAACCTTGATTGAGTGTTTTCTCATCTAGATAAAACACTGTTGCCATGGCAAACTGAGGCTGCTGAAGCCTCGGGTAAAGAACGTATATTGGCTTTTCTCTAATATGTTGATTTTTTTTTCTTTTGGTGCAGAAATTTCAACGAGTTCCTCTCTAAGAACAGCAATTAGATATGCTGGGGTTCTGAAAGGCACTCTGATTTGAGGAGCAACCTGAGTGCTCGTGAACCAGACAGGATCAGACGCATTTGCTTTTATTTGCAGTCGTGTGTATCGGAGTTCAATGGTCAGTCTGCACTGAGTTCCAAGAAAAGTGAAGGGATTGTGGTTTCATACAGACCACTTCATGGAATTGGGGATGCATAAATCAGAAAGTCAATTCTGTCAACTAATTACCATATTTATGTAACCAGTGTGTTTGCCGTAACCTGGTGGCTAGATGGTGGACTTCATCCAGGCCAGTTTACTTCCGTACTTGACTGACGGTTCAGCCATGTGAAAGAGCTCCTGTCTGTATGCACCTAATGCAGAGCTTGACCGACACAATGACGCAAATCGGGGATATTATTCAGATTCATGTGCCAGTTCATGTCCTATAGGCTTACTAATGAGGAGAAAAAATATGGATGTTTTCTACAATAAAATGTTAGATATTTTGTTGATCATAAACCTCTCAGAAGCTGCTTTTTGTTGCAGACTGCATCTGTTTTCATGTGCAAAAAATTATTAATTATCAGGTGCTATTACTTACTACGTCGTCCTGTTAGCCAGATATTCTTTCAACTTACTTTGATGATTTATATGCACAATACAGGCTGCTCAGAGGTGCACGTGGCTGCTGAAGTGGCAAGAACTGATGCCATGATAATGGTTTAAGGACTGGATGAACCCAGACATGAGTTCGCAGCTCCTTCTTAGCCTTATGCTCACGTGAGTGGAAAGTGGATTCTCAGAATAATGCATTTCTCTACATCCTTCAGTGGAGCAGCTACCTGTACTTCCGTTTGCTCTTTCACACAGACTAGCCTATATATGTTCTAGGAAACGTGGCTCTTCTTAAGTATTAGAAACATCATCATCCGCAAACACCACTCTGACTCTCAGACGTGACCATGAAAATATACTTGAGATGAAAAGTGACAGCTATTGTTAAAGCTCTGTATCTTCCCTGCAGCTGTCTGTCTCTGCCTTAGCTTATCGGCTGTGATCAATCAGATATATTTAATAAGTGAAGACATTCGCAGCAACAACAAAAAAAATGCCATGATGAAGAAACATGGGCTCCAAAATAGGAGTACTATATTGGATACATCTGTTTCTAATTTTGAACACAATGAATCGCTCGACTGCTTTGATACCATCGCTGTATATAAAAAGCTTGACACCCGACACAGAAAGTGCCACTCATAAAATAAAAGACATCATAATATCAATGTTGGCTTATGGCAAGCTAGTTTCAATCTTGTGATTTACTAAATCGGTTTGCACCACCAAAACGTAAGAAAGCTAGTAAAGACTTTACTAATGTGTTAATCGGTGGCCAGGAAACATCTGATGCCGTCCAATCCAAAGCGATGCAAACAGGAAGTCACTGCAGTATCACAAGCTAGCGTAACCTCCAAAAATGAATGATTTATGTTTTGTGTTTTCGAAGCTCAAAACATAATTTGTTTGCAAAATCTAGTCTTTTATTTTATTTATGCCTGCGTTTATAGAGAAAATGTGTTTCAGAGTAAGTAGTATTCACACAGTTTATGATGAGTGGGAAATTGCAGGTTATGCTAACCTAAATGATTTTTAACTTTAAATCTAAATTTAAATGTTACTGATGTGTATGTGATATTTGGAATATGGTGTGTTATTTTTTAGAAATGTAATTACTTGAAGGTTTATATAAACAACATTTTTCGAGTTTCAGGCTTTCACTCTAAATTGGTCAAAATGTCAGCTGTGAAAAACCCCTAATGCAAATGTACGTGGTAAAACTTTTTTCACACCTTGTTTATGCTTAATGCACCCCTAATTTATCCCCATTCAACTGAAGAAACCCATCATTTCACTTCAGCTGACTGCCAAACAGGTCGCTTCACTAAAAAGTGAAGTCACTGCCATGGCGACCTGCCAGACGCAGCGATGAGTCTCCCTCTCCTGCTGCACCCTCTAGTCCAAATATTGTCACAACTGGTTCCAAATAAACAAGATGGCGACGGCCAATGTGCCCATAGACTTCAAAACTGTGGTCCATAAACCAAAGGGTGATGTCACAGCAGTTGCATTCTTATACACACACAATCAATTGCTGCGACCTAAAAAAATACGACAATAATATTTGGCACTCTTTTATGAGTCACAGTGACAGGTTACATTTGGTCTTACGTGGGAAGACGAAATGTAACCTGTAATCAGTGAGCCTTTTTAATAGTTCAAAAAATGGAACTGGTGCAGGACCACCAAAAAAAAAGTCTAACATCAAAGTTTGAACAGTTATATAAGCTTCCAATTAACTGTAGCTGTTGTTATGCTCTTCCTCGCTGTCTTTGTCCGTGGATACTCAGCACTGTCACCTCACACAGGGGCCTACAAACATCCACAAGTGCACTATAAGATCTGAAGCGATGTGGCAGTGCTGGCAGAAGTAATAAAGAAGGCAATCACTAATAGCTAAAAAGCTGTTTTAAAAACACAAGTAGAAGACTTTTAAAAATAATGTTAAATGTCTACTTTCATGCAGTGACGACACAGAACAATAAAAGGTAATCTGTCACATTATTTGGCTCCCTTGGGCAAAACTGTGTGGAAAATGGTTCTGTTCATCTTCACCACATCATATTACTTTTCAAAATCTACAACTACAATGACATTCCTAAATATTACTGTTTGATTATGAAACATCTAGGTGCTCTTTAACTTACTTTGGAGTATACTATATATACAGTACAGTATATATTTTTTACTCTTAATCGTTCTTTTCCACATGTATTTTTATCACGTTGGTTGTAATGGTGATGTAACTAGGCCTACATGATTTAACTGTGCTCACTGTGTGTAGTATAAGTGCAAAAAAATGTTGATTGTCTATATTTGGTACAGATGCAAAGAAGGGTAGCTGTTGCCAAGGTAACAACTAATGAGGACCTTAATAAACAATTATACATCTATGAAAATCAGTTCAATCTTTATTTCATCTCATGGTCTGCTGAGGTGACACTTCACATTCAGTGAAGACAAGGATACAGAAGACAAATAGGAAGAACATCACAAATTCTTTAACATACTGGGGATCCAACCGTTCAAGCTCTAATTTTAATCAAATGGCTTCATGGGCACATCATCAATTCTGTATTTTAATGCAGTGGAGTGGTGCATTAAAAAATTATAAGCAGAAAGGTCTTTCCATGAGCATGAACAAAAAACAGTTTAGGATCCCGTCTGATTGTTGAGTAACATTGTTGTGTATGGATATAATAGACCCACATGTGCTTATTTCAACAACACTTGTTTTCCGTCTGGCTTGTGAAGTGGGCTGTCAGACAATTTAATGAATTTGCTTCCTGCACAGAGCTGCCATCAGTTAAGTAGTGGCAATGAGAGGAAAATTAATATAGGTTGATAGGGTGATAGCAACACAGAGAGGCAGTAACATGACAGCTCAGACCTGTTTAAAAGAATGGCCTTAAAACATTGCATAGAATTAAAACATCAGCTGCTGTCGCACTTGCCCTTTATTTTAGAATATTTCCATAAAGACAGAACTGCTGCTTCACCCTGAGTAACACCATCAGAGAAACACCAGGTGTGCAGGGTCCACTGAGGTCAACAGTCGTCCCACTGGTCACATTACTATCCATTATCTCGGTGCATTACACAGTCAAACAAGGCCTCAGGTCACGTGCATTGGACCCCATAGACAGAAACCAACCACTGCTCCTCCTTGATACTTAAGAGTTCTCACCTCTGCCTCAGAGACAGTCTGTGTGTGTGCAGTCTACAGCTGGCAGCCCACTAACAGTAGGACCCACGCTGGAAAATCAGGCAAGAGATCAGCATAGTATAGAAGTAGTATAGTAGTATAGTATAGTAGTAAAGACCTCAATAACTGCATGTCATTGCTGACTGGACACAATCGGCTCTGTGTACGAACCTCTGCTTGATGTTTGGTTTGAGACATTACAAAATAAATAATTTAATGACTATAGTTTGTAAGTATATCCTGGGTTGTCATCGCTACCAGCAGCAAGTATGCTGGAAGCAGCAGTGATGTTGATAGGTAGCATCTCTGATTTTAAAAAAATCACTCTTGAAGATACCTAGTTTTTCCATGATTATGCAAACGTTTTATTGTGACCAACAAATCCATGTTGAAATCATATAGGAATCTTGCTTTTGTGTTGGGGCTGAGCTCCTACACAAATACACACACTGAGCGAATAGCAGAGCAGAGACGGTACGCTGGAGACAGCAAAGTGAAGCAGGCGGAGTGAAGATAACCCAAGATTACTCGAGTTGATGACAACTAAGCTCGTTACTGTAACTGTAATAAAACCTTTGTCTACAGGTGATGATGAAAAACTACAAAGAAGCTAAAACAAAAGGTGTCTGTATGTAGTCCAACCATTTAGCATAGTTGAGACAAAACCAGCCAATTGAACATAGCCCCAATTCATGTGTTTTTTGCACATTTCAAGGCCTTTGCTACTGTTAACGTTTTCTAGCTTTTAGATCTTTGACTTAATATAACCAACTGTTTCCCAGTTTCCCAAAGCAGAGGGAAATATAAAAAATAGTTATATTTTGGTTTGACCCTAATGTATATTTATTAATTACATTTATTTAAAAATATCACAATAAAAGCATTTTGAGGGCAGGTTTAAATGGCAGTGTTTTTTTTCCATTTCAGTCACATTTAATGCAAATTTCACCAAGGTTGTTGAATGCCTGAAGTCCTCTACAGTGCTTGAAGAATGAGTTCACCTTGAAGAAGGTCTTGCAGAGGCACAATGCAAATCTAGGCCCTTCAAGACAACAGATGAGAGGATATGTTTATCTTGCACAAGGTAGAATGTGCATATGGAAAGCAAACAGATACTGTATGTGTTTAGTAATTCTCGGTAGGTTCTTATGAAATGTATTACTCAATATTCCCTAATATGGCAGGAGCAGGGAATAGCTTGTAACTACAGATGTCAAAGGAAGCGATACTTCGTTATCAAACTGATACCTAAATTCTGAAAACGTGACAGTAGGCGACTCATTTTTTGTTTAGGTACGGTGGATCTAACACGTGAAAGGGGGCGACGAGTGCAGCTGCAGTGATAGTGATAGAATTTTTCAGACTAAAGGAGCAAACACTTGAAACACCTCAGACATCCAGATTGAGTGAGTTTCACTGCACGTGACTTTAACAACCCTTGTTACATCCTAATCCTGAAATAAACGTAACCATTATTTTTGTTTGAGACATATGACATTTACATTGGTTACACTACCATGGCTACCATGTTTAGGCTAACGTAACGGATCCATAACTCATAGAAGTAGGCTGCCATCTGTCATCAAAACATAACGCTAACATTTTTAAATGACTGTCTAGACTAATGGTCTGTCTTCACATCAGTACATAGAAACTACTGCTTGCAGTCTGAATAGAGGGGTGCATGTGTGTAGCCTCTTCTGTTTTCTTACAGTTGTTGAGCTATACCTGATAACTGAAAACTCATAATTTTCCCATATCCTTTTATTTATTAGCTTAGTTGAAGGCTACATGTTGTTATTGTTGTTTTTTGTAATGTTAAATGCTTTAATGCAATTTATTTTTTTACTGTGGTATCAAAAATCTTGGAATTTCACCGGTATTGGTATTGACTACTAAATGTCTGGTTTTGTGACATCCCTACTTGCAACAATGCCGGCAATGCCACCCGGGCAAATTTGTCCCCTAGGAAATTATTAGAAAATTTAACCACTTTAACACTCAATAAAACTCAAAAAAAATGATCCTAATGCTACACACCACATAAGAACACTGCACAGCATCCAAATGGCACCCTAAGCGCTTTACAGTGAGGTATTGACTAAAGGACACCACCACTGGGCAGTCAGCCAGCCACCCGCTTAAGACCCACTGCTCTTATTCAATGAGACAACAACAACAAGAGCAAACAGTTAACAGCTTCAAGCAGTGTGAGAGGCACGCAACTAACAGTGGACCTAATTGATGCAGAGGACACTTAAACACAGACATTTTTTAAAAAGAAAGAAAAAAATACAAACACAGGAAAACTAATAATAAATCTTTCACCAATTGAAAAGAATCTTAATACAAGTAAACAGTGAACAGACCCTGAGGACCGATTAGTCAATTTAGTCAACTGCAGAAAAAAACAAAGACAAACAATAAAAAGAGAACATTATATAGCCCCTATGAGATCATATTAGATGCATGGTTCAGGCCAAGCATATCAAATACTTACCCCTATACTTTTCATGGTGATATGTATGTATGATTGAGTTCGCTGCCTTAGATGCAGAAGGGGGCAGGTGCAGGGCTGCCATTCCCATAAAAAAGTATCGCTATTAGTAAGATGAAACAGCAAAGCCATCACTATACCTAGGAATGGACCATATCTCCATAGTGATGAGTTATTTGATCACTATCTGTGTGATATTTACGTACATAATAGTAAAAGCACACAAAGTGCTTTGCTTGTCAAAAACAAGACATATGTCACTCACTCAGTCAGTCACACACCTGGTCATATGCTCCCCTGAACACGTATAAAGCCAGAAAACATTATGAATATAAATAATAGGACTCTCTCTCTCTTTTTATTTCATCTTAGTGGATGTGAAACATTTGCGAGAGCCTGATAAGCAACACAAAGCAGCAGGGGTAGGTCATCTATATGTCACAGCAACAGAGGTTGCGCTCCCCCATCTCCAGCTTCCCTCCTAGCAGCTTATTTTATGCTAATTCTATGCTGATTTAATTTGCATGCACTGTTCACACCGTTTCATACATGTTCATGTGCAGAGACGAAGCTGAAAAGAAAGGTTAAGGACTTGTGGATTCAACAGCTTATTTTCACTGTGGACTACAGTACATGCAAGGAAAAATGAATTTTCTTGGGACGTCTGGATATAATTTAATTTCAGTCTGGTGTAGAGTGGAAATTAAGTTTCTGTTTTATTAAACTTTAACATAATAATTAAAATGAACACTATTGTTTGACTGGAGGTGGTAATCAAAACGCAGGGAAAACGACCTGGTATGCTATGCAGCTTGGTGCTGCCTTATCACACAGTGTTGCTTCAGAATAAATTAACATTTAAAATGTTATTATTATTTAAAACATTATGTCAGTTTGTTATGTGTTTCTGGTATTTGTGGTACAGATTCAAGGAAGTATATCACTAACCTAGCCCTCTAAGAAGCCTACGGTTCAGCAAATTCTGCTAGCGACAGTCATCATTTCAGCCAATAAAATCCACTGTTGTCTTCTGTAAATGAGAAGCCTTTTTGCGTGAAACTGATGACTGTTTATGTGCTGTTTGAAAATGCCATGCTTGACAGGTGTAGCAGCAGAAGATAATGGCATGTGTGTTGCAGAACCTCTTGCTTTTCATTTCAGTGCCCATGTTAACCAGTAAGAGCAGCCGCACAGCCCGCTTGAGAAGCGTGTCTCATGCACATTGGAGTCTTGCCTATTTATTCTGTGACACGCACACTTGAAAGCAAAAATAGACGAGAAAATGATCTGTTCATAGACATATCGACATCATATCAGCAAAACATACAGTTTTCACTATAGCTTTGATGTCTGTATCTGTGAAAAATGTCACAGATACAAAAAAGCACCAGGATCTGTTTCAGATTAAAAGGCCTGTAGTCTTTCTGTGGACAAAATCCCTTCATTTGTTAACAAGCTTTTATTGTACTGTATTTATCAAAGGCAAACTCAATGCAAGATAGGGCTGTCAGCAACAAAGCTGCAGCAGCAGCGCCGTCTGTGGACACCACACATGCAAGCTGCAGCAGTTCACCGAGGTCGCCCTGACACACAGGTAGAGGTGGGCAATGTGTGAGACGGACAGGGTTTAGTGCACGGTCAATTTATCACCCCATTGTAACTAAATGTGCAGAGGAGTAGCTTTTGTGAGGATGTTTGCCTTGTTTTGTCTAATCTTAATATGTGAGTGTAACTTCGCTGTCTATTAGGTTATTTGGACTTCACCTAACACAACCCCACAGTCTGCAGTTAGCACATACACAAGCCTCCTAAATTACTAACACTGGTAAGCAATATGAAAAACTGGAGGGCAAAAAGGTTCTGTGTAAACTTCTGTGTGGAAAATGTAGGAAAGTTTGAAATGTCAAACTGGGTCAAGCAAAAAAAAAATTATACATAAATATCAGCAGCAACGTGAGAGTTCCCGCTCCAGGGAATGTATGCAGAGGAAAAAAGTCTTTGCAGTCACTCTGATATGATATTCTGAAAATAAAACTACAATTTTGAGTTATATTTGCTGACCTCTGGGTCTCCGTCTTTAACATTCAATACTCTACTCTGTAATAACACTTATTTAA